>JACGDI010005764.1:387695-480487 GCA_014898725.1 Jacaranda copaia
TCTTTTGTAGCAATGTTAAGACATTTTCCCCCACACTTATTCTCTCATCACCCTTTAATTTTGTTTTATTTGTACATAATTCTTTAAGAAATTTAGCATATTGAGGTATTTGCTTGATTGCATCAAGTAACAAGATATGTACCTCAACCTAGCAAAAAGTTTCAAGAATATTTTTTTCTTCATGCTTTTTGGATTTAGCAAATCTTTTGGGAAAACAAAGTCATACAACCAATGAACTTGTCACTTTATTGCTAGGTTTATTCAAATTTTCAATTGAATTTTGAGGCATGACAATCTCCCTTTCCACTTCTTCTACAATGGTGTTCTCTCGTATCTTTTTGCTGGGTTCTTTCAGCTCCTTACCACTCGTCAGGGTAATTGCACTGGTGTTTTGCTTGGGGCTGATAATTATCTGAGAAGGTTGTTTCCCTTGGGATTCTATCTTAATCATTGAGGTGGCTAGTTGACTCATATGATTCTTCAGGTTTTGAATTCTTGCTCACATTTTCTGTTGAAATTGCTGAGTGTTAGTTGCAAGCAATTTAACAATATCTTTGAGAGATATACCTATATTTGAAGAGGATGATTATTGTAGAGAAAGTGATTTTTATTGGAAGTATTGGTGGTTCTACGGTCTTACTCTGTAGCTGAAATTTGGATGATCCCTCCATCCTAGATTGTAGTTATTTGAGTAGGGATCATACTTTTTTTGCAGTGGTCTAGGAAATCTTCCTACTGCATTAGTTTGTTTGTAGAAATCCTCTTAGAGCGTAGGGCACATTTTCATAGAATGACCAACATTAGCACAAATCCCATAAGCTTTAACTTGTTGCTTATTTCCTATAACCAATTGTTGAACAAGAGAGGGTAAAGTAGAAATTTGGCACTTGAGAGATGAATTACTTACCTCATTGACTTTTCTAGGAGGATCCCAAGAGTATCTAAATTATTGGGAGTTGGTAGCCATTATAGAAATCAATTCTCTAGCTTTGCTTAGAGTTTTGTTCACTATGGCTCCTTGACTTGCTGCATCCATCATCTTCCTTTCCATTAGTAGAAGTCCTTCACAAAAGCATTGGATGAGAAGTCGCTCAATAATACCATGTTGTGGGCAGCTTACATAAAGTTGTTTAAACCTTTCCCAATATTCAAGAAGATTCTCCATGTCTCTCTATCTTATCCTGTTAATCTCTTTCCTAATGCTGGTAGCACACAAAGTAGGGAACAATTCTCAAGGATCAATTTTTCCACATCCGTTCATGTAGTGATCGAGCCATGAGGTAGATAAAACAACCAATCCTTAACTCTGTCTGCTAAGGAAAACAAAAAAGCTTCCAGCTTCACTTGCTCCTCAGACACTCCTTGGGTTTTCATAGTTGAGCACATAACATAAAATGCCATTAAATGCTTATGGGAATCTTCATTCTCCAAGCCGTGAAAAATAGGTAGTAGAAGGATTAACCCAGATTTTAACTTAAAAGGTGTTTCTAGATTTGGATATTCAATATAAAATGGTTGTTAAGTTAAATCTGGTTTAGCTAACTCTCTTGAAGTTCTTTCTTGGGCCATTATTTTCTCTTGTTCAAAATCACTAGAACTAGCTTGCCTGGATGTATCTAGATCGAGATTTTGTGTGGTGGCACCCTGGAGGTCTTGAAGCCACCACACTATGACACTAACTTTTTCTAGGAGATTTTTCTTTCAAGAGCCAGTGCTAAGTGCAAACTAACAATTTAAACTGACAATTGTATTAAAAGAAACAATATATATATATATATATATATATTGTGTCGTACACTAGTCTGAATTTTTCTCTAGTTCTAGATGAGTACACATGTACTAGTATCTGAGGTATGGCACTAAAGCCATCATGGCTATAAGTCTTATTATATATACATAAACTTATTGAACGGGGTACAATGGGTTTCAAACAAAAGTTTATTTCCTCTTTCTCTATTCCCAAGTTTCTTTTCTTGGAATGACTAATCCAACATCATCTGTATAGAGAGAAATATAGGGGTGAGTGTAAATAACTCAATGAGAAAAGTTGGAGAGAGTTACCTGTATAGAGTTTATTCTGCAATGGAAGATAATAGAGTGAGAATTTGAGTAGGAAACAGACATGCCAGGTTAATTAGATTTCTGTAATTGGCTTTTGTGAGAAATGTTTCTTAAGTCAAATGAGTTACCTTAATTAAATTACTTATAATAAATCTTATCATATCAAAGATATCATAATCGTATCAAACCTTTAAAGTGATTTCGTCAATGTCGTATACCAGCAAGGAGAACTCATATTTCATATTCAGATTCGAGTGATCAGGATTCTAGAGATGGCCCTTGCCGCACTACTGCATGAGGCACTTAGCTCTTTACACTTTACTTCATGAAGAATAAAATAAAATATTATTAATTAAGGTACAAAATACAATTGAAAGATGTCTAATACTGAAATCTAGAGGTGTTATGGTGACAGATTCAAGAAGTAGCCCCTACTATACACCCCCTGTTAACTAGTACGGCACTTTGCTCTGCCCGACATATATTTTACAGTACTGATCAAATAAGATATTCAAAATGGTGAAGAATGCAATAAATATAGCAGAAGGTGTCAACCTTGGGATTCTAGAAGTGGCCCCCACTGCACAACCCTACAAGCAAGTGTGGCACTTAGTTCCTGATTCGATGAGTAAGATAGATAGAGTTATAATCATTAGAAAACACGAATCTTCTCATTTATATATTTATTTGGAGTAAAGGACTTTTCACACACATTCTTTTAATAATTTTTTGAAAGAACTTTACTTATTTGAAAAGCATAGTTTTGATTATAAAGAAAACACTAACAAAATTAAGGTCAAGATCTTCTAATTAGGAATAATTTAGGATTCCAATTAGCTCAAATTTACCAAATAGATCAACAATTATCACCATCATAAGTGAGGTAATTCAAAAGTGCAAAAAGGGAATACAATTTTTTTTGGAAGTAATGATCAACCAGTAACAGATGGAGATTTGAAAGGAATAAAAGACTTTATATATCACTCATCGAAGGCATTCCTGAAATCAAGAAATAGATATAGGATTCTATAAAAATCATAACAATCTGTAACCAAATGAGATTACAAAGAAACAAAAAAACTCATATGTCAATATTCAAGGTGTTTGGGCCAAAGAAATTCTAGGTAACATAACAAAAATTAAGAAGGAACAAAATGCCTCACCGATTCTTGCGATCATTATTTCCCAACAACTTGTATGCCTAAATATCTAAATCTAAGATTTAATTATTGTCGATTGTTCTCTTGGTAATAATATTATCAGGGCATGAAAATAAAATTAATTTACTTAGAGTATTATACACTATTTTAATTTTAATAATACAAGTGATTGTTCTCTTTTTCTTTTTTTTTGGAGCATATATATATATATATATATAAATATAAGAGTGATATTTCCTACTTATTAATTTTCAAACAAACCGAACATATTTTAACATTTTACTTACTACATTTGTTATAAAATCGTGGTGTCTAAATCATACATCACGAACTACAAATCACTTATATTAAAAATCTAATTATCCATATAATCTTAAGAGCTAACATTCAATCATATCTAACTCTACTTATCCAACAAATTCACAAATTATCATATTATAATTTCTTCACAATTTTCCAAAAAGCTCTGACCATTTCCAATGCTTACAACTTATATAGCTAGCCTAGACAGCTTCCATCAAGACTAAATTTTCACCAAATCCAGACAAGTTTAATGGTGATTTTTTACCTTAGAATGAGTTAGAACTTGATGGAATTCCTAAATGTGACTCTAATTCGATGATCAAATGGTTTGATTTCTCTTCATTCTTGGTCAAAGTTGAGGTTTGACTTTCAGTCGCGTCTAATGGCAGGTTGCAATTCCTACATAATTCAGACCAGATTACCAAATAAATTTTAACAAATCTTGCTTCAAATCTAATTTGCACTTGAAGGGATTTCTGTCCATGGTTTTATTTTTTTCATTTGACTGACAAAATTTGTAGTTATAAGTGAAATAACATCACCTCCTTTTCTACCCGCCTCTATTTGCTTGTCGCAATGTTGGTTTTGGTAGCAATTCAGGTATGAATTTGGCACAATTTCAAAAATTTCGTTTCACTAAAATAATCTACACGAATAGAGCTTTCTAACAGTATCCTTGCATGGTCAATTAGATAACATGAAGGTTAGTTTTTAGTTTTTGGAAGTTTAAGTTTGGTAGCAGCTTTTTTCTCTGACTAGTGGGTTCTCCTTGTTTGAAGAAAAAGACTAAAAGTCTGGAGAGATTTTCTGAGGTTTGTGATCCCTAATGAAATGGAAAGGTTTTGGCTACAAGGAATGGTTAATGGCTAAGGATCTGGGCAAGATAATAGCTAGGTTTTAGAATCAGCCTATAAATATTTATTATATATTCTACCTTTTATTATATACTTAATTTATATATAATGATGTATTTGGACCTTAAATTTTATACGTTTTGAGCCTTGTAACATAGGGAGCATGACAATTTGTAGTATAGGTATTTTCTTTGATTAATTTGCTTAATCTAAAATGTTATTAACTCAATCAAAAAGCTGAGTTTTTTTTATAAGATAGCACAATTTTTTTTTGAACTTGGATTTCCTGTATTTACTAGATAACCTTTATAATTTTTATTTACTATTCTATTATTAGTTATAGGTAGAAAATTTACTTACAAGAAAAGATGGGTTGTGATGTGAGATAATTCAGTAGGCCCAATAGGCCTGATTCAGAAGAGACAGCCCATGAAGTCCAAATGCATATCAGTCTGATCGACCTGTATCGATCCCATTTGATAAGCCCTGCAGTCGACCCGTATTGACCTGAGGGCCACTTCCAAAGTTTTAGCGTCCAAGTTCGGTCGATATGAATCGACCTCCGGGTGCAAGTTGGACAGGTTGAACCTCTCGGCATTGATGACACGTGGCAGCTGATGTGACTGCTACCAACGGATGTAACTGCTGCCAACAACTCCAACAACCCCACTAACAACTCTGGTAAGGACGTGCTCCTACTGGCATGGTTATCTAGAAAAATGGGAGAATGCGCCACCTGGTACAGTACTGGGATCTGAGCAAAGAATGACTCCCAACCCCCTGTCATGGAGAAAGCCAAGTACACCTGGTAAGGGTACTTAGGTAAAATCACGTCTACAGCAGGCTATAAATACTACAAGCATAACCACGCTCAAGGTAATGCCATTTACATTACTCACTACATATTCTCTCTATATTCTCCAATCTACCGGAAACTAACTTGAGCGTTGGAGTGCCATAGCCGAGGGCCTCTCGGCTAGTTGACGTGTGTTCGTGGTTGCAGATCTCAAGCCCAGAACACTTGAATCAACCAGAGTACTTGACTTTCCAGCTCTTTGCAGCATCAAGTTGCTATAGTATTGAAGTTCACCTGTGCGAGAAGATTGAGGCATTAAAAAGAAACAAAATTTTTTGACACCAGTCCCTGGCAACGGTGCCAAAATTTGATGGGTGTCAAATCCAACAAAAATAAATTTCTACTCTAGAGGTGTGATTTGTAATCAATGGTGAGTAAGGTTACATTCCATAGGGATTGGTAAATTTTATTTTTTTTCAAGTTTACTAAATAAAATAAAATAGAAGGGGGGATTTTATAAAAACGAAAGCCTAGAATTTTAAAAGTAAAGTAAACCACAAATAAAATAAGAAATCAATACGAATGAAATCTATCCTAAGGTAAAAATCTCAATTTGGTTCTCCGATTTGATTATTGATGTAAAGATTAATTCCTCTTGTCTTGAATAAACTGGTTATGGTTGCTTGGATGCCCTAATAACCAATTTCTCCTTACTATCTCGATAACTAAGAGAAGACCATTAGTTATTTCTCTTGCCAATAAACAATTCTAAAGAAAAAGGTCCTACGATTTAATTTATCAACAACATTAAAAACTAGAGAGACCTAGCCCTAGCCAACAAACACACACAATCAGGGTTCATTTAGACTAAATTATTTATCCACATAACATAAATCATGTATGTGGTCACCACACATAACTATGTTATTTGCCAAAAGTATTAGAACAATTAAACAATTACGAATTCAATATTTTAATTGACAGAACAATTATTCTAAGCTATCAAATTTGGGCCCTAAATTCAATAAACCTGAATAATCATAATGAAAACGAAAGATAAATAAATACTCAAGAAATAAGAAATATGAATAAAACTATTTAGATATCACAAATACTGAAAAACCAAATTCTAATAAGAGAGATCGATGTCAACATATCTCCTCCTTGTGGATAGAAGTCAAATTCTAGTCAAGTGGATAGAAGTCAAATTCTAATAAGAGAGATCGACGTGAAGGGAATCAACCTTAACAATAGTGAGCATATTTTAGCTGTTGAGCTGCCAAGGACTTTGTATGGTCAATCAATCTGGAGGTGGTCGACATGCCAAGTGCATTACTCGGTTTCTAAACTGATTGTCAAACTTATGGCCAACTCCTTAGAACTAGCTTAATTTATATAGCTTACCACATTATGAGCCCCTCTACTTATCAGTTCAAGCGAAGAGCCCCTCTACCACATTATGGATCCTCTATTTCATTTTCTATTTCATCTCTTATTTCAACTTGCCGTATTTATGCTAAATGTATCTGAATATCAATTAATTATTTTTATAAGAAAATATTTAATACATTTGTTATATTTTCATGAAATGTAATAGAAAATGGAATAGGAAATGAAATAGAAGATTTAAACTGATTGTTGCCACATAATTGTTTGAAAGATTTAAATTTTGCCTCCCATTTCCATATTTTTTTCTTAGTTTATGTGCTAAAAATATTTCTTTCTCCGTTTCTTTGAAAGGCGTATGTTATTAAACGTGGTCTTTGAATTCTTAGCGTTGGAATTTTATTCTATAATTATTCCTTAACCCATGCATTACACTGTCCAATATATAACTTTAAATTAAAAATTATTTTATTTAATTTTGGTTGTACTTTAGATATTAAGACATTTTTATAGAGATTAAAAATATAACACAAAAATTTATTTTAAAAAACCTAATAAAAATATCTTGAATATAATTTAACTATTGAAATAAGTGAAGTATAATAATATTTCATATGAATATGACTTGAAGATGCACTATTCGTTACAATTCTTCATATTTGCTTGCACAAAAAGTCTATATTTTTCAAAAGCAATGGTATTTAGATTAATGAAATTATTCTTTAATATTCATCATCACATATATATTATAAAATTTAATAATTTAATTTATCGTGTATATTTTGTGTTTGTCAATGAAAACATCCAAATTCCTTGTATTAGTACATTTCTACACAAAAATATTAATGGATTTAAATCAAATTATAAATCTAATTATTTATTTATGAAACTTAGGTCTCTCAATATCTCTTTTATATTCAACAACTATTTTTTGAGCGATACATTTGTAAAATTGTATTACACATTACACATATAGACGACTTAGTAATATTTTGATTGTTTCTCTATTTGAAAAATATTAAATGTAATAAATTGAACATACCTTGTCAAATTTTCTCTTAAATAAATTATAATTAAATGTTTGATCATAATCTTTATTTCGTATAGAAAGTTATTTACTTTTTTGAGTTCAAGGGATTTTCCAGAAGGACTTTTAGAGGATGGTGTAGAATTTCCATCGTCATGGCTCTACCATCCGTTTCACTTATCAACATTATAAAAATTGAAAATAATCATTACTTTCGAAGTGAAAAAAGTTGACAGAACGCAACCCCGATGAGCATACTTTAACAATTTAATTCAATTAAAGCTTAGTATTTTTCAATAGATTGATCTTGAAATTTGAAAATGTAATAAGAGCGTGAATGTCAAGTGTAATAAAATATGGAGTTACAGAAAATTAAATTAAAACAATCTATTTATAATAATATCAAGAGTAATGTTGATCGAATATCATAGATATGTGAAAATATGTTGACAAGATAAAAAGGATTAATATTAATTTTTCCACATCACAGTTAAATAAAAAAATATTTACTGTATAATATATTGATCGCAATTAGTTGAGAGTATAAGCGTCGCATTAGTTGCCTTTAATTCAAACATATATTTGAAGTCCAGTGGGTGAGGTTCAGTTTTAAATGCATAAGTTTCCCTATATGTCAAAATCTAGAATATTCTATTTATGTTATGCTATTAATGTATTTCCATCTGTAGTTCACATTGGTTTCCCATATCAATTAGGAAACTATATCCTGTGATCCGAATCACACAAGGATTAGTACTTCAACTTCACACATATATATGTATGTATGTATGTATGTATGTGTGCATGTATGTGTGCAAGTTGAGAAAACCAAGAAGTTCAGAAAAATTGATCAAAAATTCAGAATGGCTGCTGATCGGTACTCTGAATCCTCTCCCTCTGGCCTTGCTGTAGCAGAGCATGTTGGTGCAAGATTGGCCCATCTATTGTCCCAAATTTCAACTTATGAAGTTGATGTTTTCTTCCTAAGGCAACAGCCCCCAAGACAAATTACTGATGATGTCGAGGAAACAACTCAAGAAATCGCAGCAGAAGTGCTGAAGAAAGACAACGGCTGTGGAGGAATCAATTGTGGGAGTAGGGGGGACACAAGAGGGGGAAGAGCTGCCTGAATATTGGCACAAGGCTGATCAAAAGCGCATGAGAAGCCGATGAAGAGAAAGTCCAAGAAGATTAGGCGCTCATCGAGAAAGCAATATTGGAGATATATATATATATATATATATATAGGGCGATTTATAAGGTTCAAGCTGGCACGAGCATATATCCCTCAAGGAATTGCAGTTAATATTGTTTTTCTTTTTGATGTTTTTTTTAGTGAAAGGAAGACAGACAGGAGATATATCATTGTATTACGGATTTTACTGTTTCTTGAATACCAATGGCCCCTTCCCGCGATCAAAGTTTAATAATTGATTTTGAGGGAATAGAAATTATCTGATGCGTGTTTTACATTTTTGTGAAAATTGCAAACCTAAGTGATCAGGGCCGGATAAACTAAACAAAAATGAGAGAGAAGAGGAAGATAAAAATTATAAAACACAAAAGTTCAGATACAAATTTTATAAGATGATGACCCTTTTTCTAATTTTGCAGTAATTAACACTGAAGGCATTGATTTGTTTGTGTTCGTTAATCTTTTTCCTTTTTTGTGTATCGGTGCTTTAGGGTTCTTTTGGTTCGTACAAGGTTCCACCAAACCCGTGGAATTATAAAATTTGTAGTTTGAATATTAAAATTAACTATACTAGAAAAAGACTAAATTACCAACATAAGATTAAGTGATATATAATATGACAATTATTGTTAGTTAATATAAATTTATTTAAATACTGACAACCTTTTCTTTATTACTAATAATATGTATTTTAAGTAACTTAACATTTTTCTTCTGTCGCAATATCGTAAAGTTGACAAGAAGTTGTATTTTAAATTGTCATCATTTACAATTATTAACAAATATGTACTGGTAACTAATAACAATAAAAATTCAAAAAATCACTATCATTATACATGTGTATTTGTATTATGTTTTGTAACAAAATTTTTACTATTGTTGTATATGTATCCCTAATTATTGATATTCCCACTTTAGGAAAACTTTTATAAGTTTGTAAGAATCATAATTTTGATGGAACAAATTAATTATAATTTCTTCATCATTTAATTTTTGTAATTGATGATTTTTTTTTGTATTATCACTTAATATATTGTCACAAATATTTTATTCTTTTTGTAATGTAATAAGCCTTTTGTGATAATAATTCAATTGATTTGTTTAAAGAGGAAAGCAAAGTTATCTTATTGATATGTGCCTTTGGGTATAGTTGGGACTCGCTTTGTGTTTCAGACCTACGATCCCTTTGTCATTTATAATTGAGTGGCATTTTTTACTGGATTAAAAATCTTCTCCTCATGAAAAACTTTTTCATATAAATTCTTTTTCACAGCAAAAATAATTTCTTATTTACAATTTCTCCTAATACAAATAGAGGTACATAACGTATAATTTTCATTACTCCTTGATAAATTCTTCCTTTCTAAGCTATTAATTTTTTTTTAATGCATTTCCCCAAGGAACATCAATTTTGTTAAGTTGAAGTGTGTAAATGAGTGGGTAGATCTAGTAATTATCTACGACTCCAAAGTACATTCATGTTGTTGGAATATTTTTAAGATCAAAGTGGTCTTAAGTGATTCAATTGAGATGGACACTGATGAAAAATATAGATAAAAAGTGTCAAGACAAATTGTCTTGTGCCACCCCATAGCAAAACCTACACCAACGGCACAAACCTCGGTAGGTTAACTGCGACAATAGCTTTTTCAAAAATAGAAAATTCAAGCAATGACATAGCTTTGGTTGTGTCTATTTATTGATTTATATGCAAAAATTATAATCATTATTTTGAGTTTTTTTTTTGTGAAAAAACAATAGTTATCTCTATAAAAACAACTTGTCATTTGACAAGAAATCATCGAATACAATATAGTGCACTAATACAATTTCTACTTTTTTCATAGTTTTTGAGTACATGTACATCTTTATTTACTGTAGAGAACATTGTATAACTGAAATAATTCTGCTGTTCGATGGAGTATCACAAGAGTTTTGCTTTGGAGTGTTTTATGTGATCCAACAAGTTTCATTATATCCTCAAAACTATTTGCAATCCTAGTTACGTAAAATGTGGTGGGGTCAAAATAAGTCCCCAAGAAAGCAGCATTGGCAACACGCCTTGGAGCTATATGTAGTTCAACTTAACTTTAACTCTGAATTTCGTATTTGAAGCCATTTGAAGAGACTTGAGGTCTATATAGGAAGGATGAATTGCATCTCTTAGTCTAAGTAGAAAAACGTGAAAATTCCCTTGTATCAACAATCTTAAGGCTTATTTAAGTGATTCTAATGTCTTCTTCTCAATGAAGAGATACTTGCAAGAAGTTGTGCAAGGAAAAATGGGGAGAATGATGACTATATATATATATATGCCGAGGACATATGTCGACAAGATATTAAGTGCACTCTTTGATGTTTACCAACATATATCCATAAGGGAGCTCTAGTAAGGACTATGGCAAAGGATGCAAGCCACAAAAATTTTCCAGTTAATCCCTTTAGTTAGTTGATGGTAGATCTGTCATTGCACAATTACATGAAATTGCATCATATTTTATCAAGTTTTAATCAGTATAACTTTAGAATGGATGAAACCCTCACTGTATCCTTTATACTGATAAGTTGGAAGTAAATAAAGAGAACTCTCAAACATAAGAAAGAAGATATTACTATTGAAGAGCTTGGTAATCAACTTCAAATTAAGAAAGATCATTGCAGGTAAGAAGAGGTAGCTCTCCAAAAAATTCAAAAAAGAATATAATATCATCTAAAGTACTAAATGTGGTGGATGAGGCATAGCTGAGTGAATTAGCTAAGGCTAAAACCAATGAGAAAAAATGCAAAAAACTACATGGGACCAATTGGTTAGAAACTCAAGAATAGAACAAAGGGTCATGCTATTATTGTGGTAAAATGGAATATATGAAATTCGAATGCCACCATTATAGAAGAGTAGAAAGCTTAACTGGGTGCAAAATCAAACTTCAAAAAATATTGAAACTAGTGATAACACTTCTTTTGGCTATGGTTCAGTCTATTATGATGCAACAAAGTATGTTTATAAGGACAAAAAGTTGTTCAAGCAGTCCAATCTGATGATGATGGAAGCATGATGTTCATGAAAAATTCATCCACTGCTAAGGTGAAAGGCAAATGAACCATTGAACTTGAATTCATTTCTAGAAAGAAGCTTGTTGTCAATGATGTGCACTATATACCTAGTGTCATGAAAAATCTTATATCTTGTGGTTTATCAAACCTAGTTGGCTTTAAGTTAGTCTTGCAAGGTGATAAGCTTGTATTGACAAAAGTTGGAGCCTTTGTAGGAAAAAGAACATTTTTATAATCGTTTGACCAAACGCAATGTTATTATTAGAATAAATTTTATATATCTTGCTAGGCCAACTTTATCTTTATGGCCTATTAATTACAAATATTGATAGAAATTACAATAAATTTTAAACATATATGCTTACAAAAATCATTACTATTCCATTTCCTAAAGTTAATAAAACTTCTAAATTAACTTGTTTAACATATAGTAATGCACACGACATGCATATTACTCTTACCATAGGAGGAAACAAATTTTATGTAACATTTATAGATGATCATTCAAGATATTTGTCTGTTGCATTCTAAGGATTAAACATTAGAAAAAAATTAAATTTTAGAAATTTGAAGTTGAATTACAATATGGAGCATCAATTAAGTATTTGAAAACTTATAGTGGAAGCAAGTATTATGATCCTAATATAGCTAATAAACTTCTCAAGGGTTCAATAAGTAAAAAAAGACTAAAAAGGTCCGATCAATTAAATGATAAATGAATAAAAATGCCATAGGGCCCATTGACTAAGCCTACTAACAAGGGCATCTACATCTTTGTGGGTTGAAACCCATTAAAGAAAAAAGGCTATAAATACTATGCCCCAAAGTCGAATAATATGAAAAATCATTTGCAAAAAAATTGGAAATGAGAACTCTTAGCACCATATTTTGGAGAAAAAAATCTCAAAAAACCATTGACTTGTTGGAAAGACCCTAACTCTATCTTCAAGTAGGATTATCTTAGCACTATTTATGGGTACCCTAGTAAAACAAAGGAATGTGGGAGAGTGTAGATGAGATCTAGAGCTTGAGACTCCAACAACAAAGTGGTCCCAAGGTCGGAGAACATAGAGAACTACTAACCTGAGACAATCATGTCCGACACTGGAACCCATCTTGAAAATGCAACTAACACTAGAGAAGATGTTTGCATAGTAGACATTGTCTCTTGGAGAACCCTTTTGTAGACAACTCAGAAAGATTGAAGACTTTGTATGAGAAAGCCTTTGTTTAAGCTACGGCCAAAATGGTCTCCAATATGGTAAAGAACGCCATGTTCAAGAGCACCTCAAGTCTTCTCCTCGAAGAAAGAAAGCATCATCATTCCTAGAGAGAGCAAAATGAGAGGGTGAATAGAGAGTAGGGCACCACCCCTCCTCTACCTCAATGTGTGGACATGTAATCCTCTTTATGACCTAATCTATTTGTTGATTGCCTACTGCAATCAGAGTTTAGATCCATGTAGTCAAAACCAATTATTCTAGTGGAGTTCCTAATTTGAACCAAGAAATACATCCATGTAGAAGAAATAAAATTTTTCATGAAGAATCATAAAAGTTGGTGGACAATTCCAAAAGACAAAGTTGCCAACCCCAATGATGCCTTACAACCAAAAACATGGTGGATGACCCAAGACGTAAGGTTTGTTGAAAGATTGGCATTTTCATCACAACAAATGGTGAACTACCAAAAGAAGTAACCCTTTAAAGAATGAGATTGAAAGACCAATCCAGTAAGGATAAGCTGAAAGCAATTGCCAAGTGACAAAGATGACCCCTGAAAGACCATCCAGATTCATTGTATTAGAAACCATTAGAAGTTGCTATAGTAGAGACCAAAACTTAGAGAGGACTATAACCCCATGTGGCTATGAATTTATCTGTTAAGAAAATATATCAATGATTGCCAGTGCACCAGAAGGATAAAACTCAACTAGTATCCTAAAGCCATCATGAGGACCCGAAGCATATGTAAATCCACTTGTCCAAATTAGCTCCCATGAGCGTAAAGTGAACTCTTGATCTTTCAACATTACCTCGAATAAAGAAGCTTGGAGATAAGGAAAGATGAATATGCTAATATCTCATAATCCTAGCCTACATAGCCACTCTAGATAAGGAAGATTGCAATAGATAACAAGAACTGAATAGTCATTATATCCCATGGTGCCTCTCTCTTCCTGAATAAAGCTTATATTCGACAACAAAAGATCAACATTTCTTTGTCTAAATTTAAGAGAGTTCGAACTACCCTCATAACCTTTATGGAGGAGACAATACTTAGCTTGGTTGCTAGCACCAAAGCAAAATTTGCAGCTAAAGTAAGGCTTCCAAATTTTGAGCTATAAACATGTCCTGAGATACTTCTTGAATTGACAAGGATCACATACATCCTAAAAAAGGTGCATGAAGCTCAATTGAGCTTAAGAAACATCTAAATGAGGAAATATGGTAGAGAAGAGAGTTGTAACGAAATGATCTGTGCAAAACTGAACACTAGAGAGAAAGGACTCCTTCAAAGAATAGGAATTTGATCAAAGACCATTGCCTTGCTAAAGAAAATCACACTAACACCTTAAAATAGTGATTGATATGCAAAAGTAATGGAATTAAGTGGAAATGGAATGACCTTAGGAATGGAATAAAGATGGAAAAAAAATAGTGCTACGTTTTCACTAGCAAATGAAACCACCAAAGTGAGAAAAAAAGCTACCTTTCAAAGATAATGTTCATGTAATACATGATAAGGAGTAGCGAATATATGGGCAAAGACTGACATATCTCTTTTAAGCTAATCAGTTTCAATTAGAACATTAAAAATAAAGATAAGATAGCTCAACAATACATTAAATATGAGACAACACTTTGCCGAATGACAATGAGATGAGTCCTAAATGAGATGGAAAAGAACATTTCATGGTTGTTACTTTGGGAAAAATTCAAAAGGTCTTTCTATCCTTAGATAAAAATGGGAAAGAATCAATAGTTGAAATGAGAGATGATGTAGAGCAAACAATTAAATACTCTAAACCTATCACACCACTTCCACCCTTTCCTTAAAGGCTTAAGAAACAAGATTTAGACAAGCAATTTCAATGATTTTTGGAGGATTTCAAGAAACTCCACATAAATATTCCATTTGTTGAAGCTATTGTGAAGTTTATAAAAGATGTTTTATCCAAGAAAGACATTTGAGTGAATTTGAGACAATCACTTATTGCAGTGTAATTATTAAAAGAACATCTCCAAAACTCAAAGATCTTGGAAGCTTCACTGTACCCTAAAAAATAGGTACTAAATTTTTTCGAGAGGCCACTATATGATTTGGGTGCAAGTATAAACTTGATGCCACATTCTATCTATCATCAACTTAGATTGGGGGAGATCAAGCCAACTTACATAATTTTTCAACTTGAGGATGGAATTATCATGTATCCTAAGGGAATAATTGAAGATGTATCGATAAAAGTTGATAAGTTTATTTTCTCCATAGATTTTACTGTGCTAGAATAGAAGATCATTCATGGGAGATCATTTTTGGCCACATGTAGTGCTATCAAAAATGTGCAGAAAGGTGAGCTAATTATGAGTGTCTAAGATCAAGAAGCAACTTTTAATGTGTTCAAAGCATTTGATTTTTATAAAGACCTTGACAAATATTTTACAATTAGTATGGTGAATACATAGTTATGAAAGGGCTAAACAATGTAAGGGAAAGACAAAAAACTTGCCATGATAAAAAAATTTTAGAATACTATTTTCAGTCAAGTCAGTAGGTGCTACTCTACAACTCTCCGTTAAAGTTGCTATTGAGAAAGCTAAAGCGATGATGCTCAAAGCTATTTCTCATTATTCAAGTCCCCCCTTATGGAACTATGGAGTTGGAAAACGTGGGCTCAAGTATATGGTTTAAGGTGAAGAGACAAAAGATCAAGCACTATTAGCGAAGTAATTTTGTTCGATTGATCCACAATCACATTGACCATTGCCAACTGAAACCCAAAATATCAAGCTGAAGACTATAAATCTGGCACTTTTTGGGAGGCAACCTAAGTTCTTAAGCTTATTTTATTGTAATCTTATTGTTTTTCAAGTGTCATTATTTTACTATTTTATTTTAGTTAGTTTTCTTTTTCTTTCTTTGCACACACTAATATCAATTTTTTGAACTCCAACAGTTGAAACAAGGCTCCATAGTGCCCAATTTTCGATCATGTGGAGCCTCATTAATAACAATAAATAATAATTTCAAAAATAATAATAAATAATATTTTTTTCCATGTTTCCATCCCTATTTCTCCTACCCCTACCACCTCACAATTCTCTTCTCTCTCAAGAACTTTCTATTTCTCTCTCTTTAAAACCACCATTTTGTTGACAACATAACTGATAGATGTTTGAACAGATTTGCCACTCAAACACGAACCGCAATTCCAAATATTGTACATGAGCTTCATACTAATGCACCAAAACAACAAAATAATAAGTTTTTTGTTCAAAGTTGCCAACTACTCTTTGATTATGTATTGATAAGTCGCATTTATGGGATTTATTTGCTTACAATAAATGAGTATGAAGAGTTCTCATAAGAAAAAGAATTTAGGAAGGCTACTAAGAAAGAGAATTCGGAGGTCTATTATAAATTAAACTTCTCAGTTCCAATTGATGAATCGGGTCTGCTCGTTCATAATAAACCTTGTCTATGAGGCAAAGCACCTCAATCTTAGTAACTTCTAATGAAGTTTCTAGAACTAGACCTAATAGTGTATATAGCAGACCTTGTTCCTTTATCTTTATCATAGTTGCCAATCATCTACCAAATCCTCGATATGGCAAAATCAATGTGGACTTATGAATGGGGATATTGTGAAAAGTTACATAGAAAAAATGAAAGTGTTGGATAAAAGAAAAGCAACTTGGACACATCTTTCTTTATGGAACAACCAAGAAATAAATACTTTTCTTAATCTTTTTCCTATATTCAAATAGGCAAGTTGATCTTGAGGACATACTTGGCTTACTTTGTGAAGAAGGAGCAATATGGAAAGTACTAAGAGGTAAGCACGTCTTATTTAAGAATAGAAAGTTGGAAGGAGTGGCTAAGATATGGATGCATTTTCTACCAACTCAGTTGATGCCAACCTTACACTATAGTGATGTCATGAATGAATACACCAAACTATAGTTTTTGGGATGATGATTTATGTGGGTAGACTCATATACACGTAAGTTTTGTAGACAACTCACAACTTTTAAGAAGGATTATGATTTTCCTCACGTATTACCATGTTGTGCTAGAATTAAGCGTCACATGAGACAAGAATGAAAAGTCACTATATTTGAGGGCTATTTTGAGAAGACAATATCCCAAAGAATCTTTAGGTCCATTAAGAGCAAGCATGAGGAGCCAATGGAACTAGCCCCCCCACTCCACCACCTCCTAGTTATTCTAGAAATTATCTGGTAGGAAAAAAATTCAATATCTAGCCGCATAAATGAAAACGTTATAGTTAGAGTTTCAGCAATTTGGATGTACTAAGTTTAGTGTAATGAGGAGATTGAGCAGAAGTTTTGATTTTACGCTTAATAACATAAGCTTGGCACCTCTACTATGCCATCAATACTGCCACAACCACACTCTACACATATAGCCCAAAGGTTAAGGAAAATGACGAGGAATGGTCAAGGTATATTATTATTCTTTTCATTTTGTACTTTTGTCATTTTTCATATTTATGTCTTTTATTTTTTATTTTCATTCTTTGCTTTTCTTCTCTTTCTTTCTTCTACCGTGTTAGTTTTGTCTTTGTGCACATTGAGGGTAAATTACCCCTCAACTCTAGAAATGCTCTTAGTGTTAGTTCTTAGTTTTTTTATTTTATTTTTTGTTATTTTAGTTGTGATTAGGGATTAGTAATTAGATTAGTATCCCTCATGTACAATATATTGTCCATCATAAAATTAGTAGTTTAATTTTGTGTTTCATGGAAAAATTATAATTTTGTGGTGTATACATTGAGTTAAAGTCTTGCCAGAATGTAATCCCCTATTCTTGATCATTCATTTTCTCACCTTTAATTTCTAGTTTGAGTTAGAGGATATTTATGCACGAGTAGTGTATATAATACTTTAATTCTAGAATTTGTTTGATTTTCCTATCAAAGTAAAATCTTAGAAAACAATAAAATGGAGAGATAACTTAGGCAATTTTTTACCTATTGGAGCCTTTTAAGCCTACGTAATGAAACTATATCCCTAGGGTCTCCCATTAAGCCTACAATAAGTTATCTTATTCATTTCGTAATCAATTCAACTACTAGCCAAAACATATGATCACACAAGTTAAATCCCTTCACTACTTGTTAAAATAGTTTGAAAACTTATGAAAATGGGATGAGTAGTACAATATCCATTGTTTTGATTAATAATAGTATAGATAAGGCCTCATGCACCAAAATAAAAAGCGCATCGTGGCATGAGTGCTGAAAATAAGAATTGAGAAGTATTATTCAATAAATTTAGGGGAACATTGAATAGGGATAAAGAACAAGTAAGTGTTGTAAGTATTAACCCATCATTATCCATATCTCTCCTACCTTTGCCCAAGCCTACATTACAAGCAATGAAAAATTTGGTGATCCTTAGTTGAATGTCATCTACATAATGGAGATGAGGGTGAAAAGCAAACCGATGAAGTGCTAAAGCAGAGTCTTACACTTGTACATAAAATAATATAGATTGTTGGCAGCTATTAATGGAGAAGTCACATGTATATAGGGGGATTCATTTGAATATTGTAATTGCTTATATGAGCATAGTGAACTTGTATTACAATTTTGGTTAACTATGTTCACAGTTTTAAAATAGTTCTGAGAATAACAAAAAGAAGTGAAGTTTTTTCCATATGCTTTAGTGTTGATTTATTTTTCTTAAAAGGGTTCTTTTGCATCTTTTCTTTATGTTGTTTAAGAGTGATCAACGTCTTAAGTTTAGGTGTGTTTGTTAAGTCCTTACTTCTATTGAATAAATAAGCATGTTATAAATTGGTACTTAATACAGAATAGTTTAGTTCCTAATGGGATTAATGCTTTCTTCATCACTTTATTACTTCTTATGACATGTGCACTTTTGTAATTATTTGAATTGCTCATTTTGCAACCCACAATATGTGCATAACATTCTCACTACTCATACTTGGTGGGATTTTAGTAGGATATTTATTAGATGGGAATATAAACCACACACTTGAGCACCTTCTATATATATATAGGTGTATATTTTAGGGGCTAACCACTTCATGCCCTCATTTCTTGCTCTATTTTATTATTTTGTTGTGAAGAAGCTTTCTTGGTTGCTTTCTTTTCCAACAAGACTTAGTTCATCCTTTCTCTTTATATCTCTTCATTACATATTTAAGATGTGTATTTCTAGTCAAGAATAGGATAAACATATTTTATGAACTTGAATATGTGGACTTTGTTAAAGTGAATTCATTTGGTACCAATAAAAGTGTGTGTGTGGAATTCCTCTTTGTAGCAAGGGAAACTTGTCTTCCATTAAAGCATTTAAGAAAATTCTTGAAAGTCCACTTGGAGAGGAAAGCTTCGGGAGTACAAAGGTAATTTGGAAACCACTTTGACCACATCTACTCAGAAGGAGGATTTTAGGCATCTATGCTTCATATCATATAAATCCACTTTAAACAGGATGAGAATCCTTTGTTGGCTTGGAGGTTGCTATTATGTGTGTTGAAATGCGCACTATTTTAATGCTAAGTTAATGGCTTCAAATTTTCTTTTTACCACATTTATAGTTTCATCCTCTTTGCTTGGTGTGGCCAATACAAACTCTATACTCATACAAATGCCTATGTTAACTCACTAAAAGAGAATTATTTTTAGCTTATTTTGCACTACTATTTTGCTAGTGTTAGAGTGAAATTAAGGAGAAAACACTTATTTGGCCCCTTCTAGGTGTTTTGTGTTGATTTTTTTATTTTGAGTTTTTGGGTGTCTTTTTATTGTGTTCTTATGTTATTGTGTGTTCTAATATTTTTGTCGTGAGTTTCAAGTTCAAGAATAAATCCTAAAACTAACAAAATGGCATAAATTAATGAACGAAGCATGGGATAAGAGGAAGTTAGTGTAGTACCAAAATAGGTCATTGGTGCCCACTCTAGGGTAATTTTTTTCTTTTTGAACACTTGTTACTAAATTAAGGACTACTTCTTTAGTAACAATTCATATAATTCAACGGATGAGAACTAGAATAGTTTTCTTGCATCGATAGGGAAGGTTTTTCTTCTCTTTTTTAAGTTTTTGCATAATTCCTCCAGTCAAATATTGACAATCAATGTGATATCATGAGGAAAGCAAGGATTTTTCTTGGATCTTGTGATTTTCCATTAGGTGTTGAGAGATGGCGACAGTTCTTCACTTGGTTTGGGGAGTTTTCTCTCTTTTTAATAATTTCTCATTTATTTTGTATTGTTCATATTTTTTATTCTAAGAGAATTTATGTATTAATTTTTTATTCATGAATATTGAATTTTGATTATTTTTAATAAAGAATCTTATGTTGATATTTATGGATTATTATTGATTATCTTTCGCCTATACTAAGATTGATCGAATTAAATTAGATTTGTGATTGTTATTTTGAGACCGAGAGGTAATACTAGACAATTGACACTTAGGGATAATTATTATTAATCAATCCATAATATTGGGAGGTAATTGATGAGATTATCCCATAAAACAAGAGGCAATCAGAAGGTCTATGCCTGGCACTTTTGCATACACACAGTGGCTTGGGGCTAAAAGGCTATAACCATCTACACATGGAACATCCTAGCTTTAATTCACTTATAGAAGCATGAGAAGAAGATATTTGCATGGTTTATTGATTCTTAATTGAAAATTTCCTTGTTCACTTTGTTTTTGTAGTTATAGATTAGGATAGTCTATATTTTTTATTTTCATTTGCTTTTATCATTTTATTTGTTAGATCGTCTAGACAATTTCTTTATATATATATATATATATATATATTATTATTTTGTTTAGATTTTATTTTTTAGTTATTTTGTAGTTGAAAAATGGAAAATATGGTTATTGACGATGGAATGGCTATTTGACAAAGAGAAGATATGATGAAACACCATAGTAGACAAGACAAGCACTTGCCTATAGCCTCATCTAAAAGTTTTGAACCTTCTATGTGCAAGGAGTTGAGAGGAAAATAAAGAATTTTATACTTGATAGATAAAGATTTGACAAGAAGAACGCTAGATTGGGAAAGCTTGAGAAGAATTTCTCAACGACGAATGACAATTGGAATCCCATTGCTTCTAAAAGGAACAATCTATTGGAGTTATTGCAAAACTAATATATGGAGTACTAGTATAAGTGAGCCTATGGAAATAAGTGTATAAATTATTTGCTAATGTGCTACTTGCTAATAAATAATTATTCTTTAAAGCAAAACTCTTTCAATTCTTAAATGGAAATTCATAACCTTCATTGTCAACCATTGAAATTGAGATAATACTTTTGGTTAGAAAGAATATAAAAAGGAAACATTTTAATATAAGTGAAAAACCACCAAAATCCAAGCAAACACTTCCTAAGACTTCAATTGCAACTCTTGTTCCATTCACAAGGCAAAGGATTATATCACTTCTATTCAACTATCTGCGTGTTTTTCCCATCACTTGCAAGACATTGCTTATATGGGGTATCAAATACCCATGAATAATTGCTAACTAAAAGGTTAACTTCAATAAGGAACATACTATTGTATATGGATGTAAAATATTCCTTATAGTTCTTTTTCCATTTCCCAAACTCTCCACAGTGTGATAATTTGCATCCTTTTAGTTTGTGCTCTTGCTTTGTTCTTAATTGCATTGGATGGCTTTAATGATTGTTCTCCCTTGAGAACCTTTCTTTTTGTTCCCATTCTTGGCTTGGAGATTTTTATTGGGGGTGAGTTTACATTTATTAAAAGCTTATCATTTTTAAAGATTGAATTAACAATCCTAAGCTTGTGACCAACTCATTGATCGATACCTCTATTTTACTCATTATGAAATTCATGACAAACTAGTTGAACAAGGTTTGGAGTTTGTAGGTTCAAATCAATGTAGAGCTCACTTTTCCATGACCACATAAAGATTAGCAAGCTTGTCAATGAGATGAATCATCTTCAGGCCATGCTCATGGACACTTATGCCCTTAACATTCAGCTCAAAAAAGTCCTTTCAAGCCAATGAACCTTTCTTGCCTTGTTCACATACCATACAAACACTTTTTGATGTAATTATATTTAGAGACATGTTTCATGTGCATGTGAGATTTTTGGAACTTGTTTGTCATATATGTCATCATGAGACAACGAGCTTGAAAATCATCTTGTTCTCATTGTGTAAACATTTGATACATCTCATCGATGACTTTCTCAGGCAATACATTTGGGGGATTTTGAGTGAGGATATAAGTTATTCTCTCGAAGTTAAGAACAATTTTGAAGTTGCAAAGCCACTCATGATAGTTTGGTCCATTCAATTTGTTAGATTATAGATTAGGTAACTCCATCTTTCACAACATAAACCAAAGATTTTCCCATGTCTCATGAACAGGAATACTACTACATTTTGAAACACTTAGCACATTTGATGAGTTATAAAATGCTTAGAAGAGATACAAGTATTTCTTCAATTAATATTTATGGACATGATATGCTCTTTAACCATGAATTACCTACCAATATGTATTCAAGTTTTATGTCCCTTATATAAAAACTTGAGAAAGTATATTTTTTAGTGGGAAGTAAGGCTCAAATGCATTATTGATGAACACACAACTCATGAGATATCCAAAAATAATCCTATGATAGGTAGCTCTTACTAATTGCATCTCTATGCAAGCCCTAAGTTACTTTGACTCATTTTTCATATAGACCTACGACTCTAGAGATGTCTATGCTACTTCATGCTAAGTTATAATCCACCAATCATTAGTAAATAACCAAAGTGTGAACATCCAACTTATTGTGGTTGCTGTCGTAACCAACCTACTTCAAAGTACATCTTCATGCTAAGATATTGGTCATAGCTTTCCATGATAGTATATTCCCCATTTCATAGTTAATACACTAGCATTGTAGCTTCTCATGCCATACACCTAATGATGGAAGACATAGACTATTAATCTTTTTTTTTTCATTTCAACTTAATATTTAATGAATTTAGGCTTTCTAAGTGAGAGATTTATGTTTGCAAAATGTCATCTTTTTAATATCTTATTTAGGTGTTCTACACTAAGCATGCATCATCATACATTGAAGAATATGATAGCATAAATATAAAGACAAAACCTAACATGCTTATGAGGATTATCATTAGCCATCCCAAATTGATTTGCATAAAGCCATAGTGAATCAATTGATCACTCTAAATGATGAACAATTAAAGAAAATAGATCCTATATATTGCAAATATTCATCCCATATATATGTCGGCATCAAATCTCTAAGTACTCCAAAAGTGCTTTTTAATCTTCTTTTAATGGCCATGGAAAATGAGAAAAAATCTCTCATCGACTAATAACTACTCTCATTAAAAGTAAAATTTAAAGGAAATACATTAGAGGAAGAAGAAATCAAATCAAGAGTTTTAAGGAGAAGAGACAAGACATGATACTCATTTAATTACAAACTTATTCAATCAAATTGAGATAAATAAACCAATCACAAAGGTCAAAAGGCTCATAGTTATCCTATCTATACATTCATTACATAAATACATGAAAAATAATTTTACAAAATGTTTATTATATAAACATTTTGAAGGGATTTCATGTATCATATACACAACTGAAATTCCTAAAATGGCAATTGCACATACATTTAAAAAAATTGGACTTGAAAAATTATAAATAAACATTTCAATGAACATTATCACTAGAAAAATATCTATAACACCCGACGAATGGGTTGCCAAGTGTCTAAGTGGGTGACATTATGCTGGTGTTGGTGCCTACCAAACTACTACTAAACATTGGGCAGCTGTAATACCCTAAGTCTTTAGACGAATTATTATAGTTTATCATAGAAATTTTATTAATTATACCTCTTGACGCATTTGAATTTAATTAAGGCTATGCTTCAATGTTATGGGATCTAAAATAATAGAATGTATTGTTAGTAGTGAGCTTCTATCTTGTGAGGAAAAAAAAATGGATACATACGATATTAGATGTTAGGAATAATAGAGTGATAATAGTCGATTCTTCACTGATATTCTTGGGTTGCTCTTCTCCTAGAATTTGAGCATACGATTCATTTGAGGCTCGATCAACATTTAAGAGATCATAATTGAAAATAAATATGGGATATAAGTTGAATTCTTTTTAGGTTATCAAGGATCTTATTTTAGGTACTTACGTTGATTTTTACTTGCAATCTCGAGGACTTAAATTTTAGATTATTAATGATTGCTTGCTTGTTATTGAAGATGTAGAATTTCTCAAGCCAATTATTTATGGAAACTTTATTTATTGAGTTTTATATTAATGATTACACGTTAGCTACTCTATGGATATCAATTTTGGAGCTAAAAATTAGTCTTTCATTTAAGGTTATTTGACTTGGGCCATAGTTATATGAGTTGTATGTGAACAAACATCAATGTTTAGAAGATTGGATTTCTTTTTGGGAATTAGCAATACGATAAAAGCCCTTATTATATTTTTATAATGAAAGAACTATTAATCTTTGGTCCATATCTTGTTAGATGTATTAAGCCCGATCTATTTAGTTTATTTTAAGTTATGGTTAAGCCCATAAGTAGTGTAGAAAATAAGCCAACAAATTATTGTGAAGTAATTACGGTTTTAGATCCATGATTATCAAATTAAAGATGACAAAAATTAATCTTTATGGAATTTTCAAATTTATGGATAGATGAATTATTCTAAAGGTCTTCCCATCATTTTAAAACTCTATTTGGACAGTTTTTGACCCTCAGAAGGTACCTAATCATATTAGTTAGCCACAAATATATAAATATGAGTGATATGAAATCTTAGAACCTCCTTTTTTGTACTGTTATATTTTCATGCGAAAATTCATCTTAGATATTCCCTATTATTTAATTACTAAACTATAGTGATAGTCATCTAAAATTCAGAATTATTAAATCATTAAAAATTAGGATTTCGGATATTTAGTCATGAGCTTGGGAATTTTAATAACTATCCAATCCTAACAAATTAAAGATTTTAGGATTTTTAGTAACTACCTGATCCTGATAAGGTTAGGATTTTAGAATTATTTCCGCAACTTTGAGTTATCATTATCATCAAATTTGAGGAGCTAGGACTAGAGTGACCTTCTTATATCAATAAGATATGAATTCTAGTTTATCTAGAATACCTAGTCTAATACTATAAATACCCATATAGTAGGAAATAAAGATGCCATATGCAAAGGTAAGAAAATACTAATTTTTATTCTTTAAAAATCTATAAGAAATTTTATTCTGAGGTACTAACATCCTATTTTTTGTTGTAGAATTAGTGGAGTAAGCTTAGTGTTTCTGAGTTTTTGGGCTTAGGGATACTGACATATTATATCCCAGATTTGGGGCATGACAATAGGAACCACATGGTGCACCATTGCACTCTGCTTGCACAACGGTGCACATGGGCGCATTTTTCCTTTCCCTTTTTAACTTTTAATAGTATTGAAAAACATAAAGTTGAATAATTTTCTATTTTAATCATATTAAAATAGAAAATTAACATAATCCTAATTTTAAAAAATTAAAATTGAATGAAATTTAAATGTACAAATCAAGAGACCTATTTCCAATATATTCTAATTGATTAAATCATCCATTTAATTAATTATTTACACAACAATTTGAACAAAATAAGTTCCATCATGGCTTTCAATCCATTAATTGAATTAACAATATGAATCAATAGACCTATTACGTGAATTGATTTCAACAATAATTACAAATTCAACTTAAATGGCATGAGTAGGCCCTGAGACCACTTATTCGTCACACCCAGGCAAGGATGAAAGAACCATAAACGCCCCAGAAATTAAAATCTTAAGCCATTATCTTAATCATACATCATAGAACCTTTCTATACATAATACCAACCTCCAAGCCAATAAGGAATTCTCATGCTATTGAAGTAGGATCTAAGTGAAGAAAACTAGATTACCTCTAGCTTACTTTTTCTGCAGATGTAGACCAAGTGCTTTCCAAAATCCATCCTTGTGCTCTTGAAGTTTTCCTCTCCAATTGGGTCTCCAAGAAAGCTCCAATGAAAGACAATATTTACTTCGCTGACTCACATTATAAGAACCACCCAACTGTATTTCCTCTAATAAGTCCACACTACAAGCCCACACATGTCGTATTTCTTTTGTTAGATTAAAAAATACACCTATTGAATACGTATAGAACTGAGAAGAGTGAAAAAATAAATAGATAGTATTGCTGGCGAAGAGGGCAACTAATGCTTCTTCACAAAAGAAAAACAACAATGAGATTAAATGGACATTACAAGTGGCCAACCACTACATATGTCTATACTTAGATGATGCCCAAAAAGGGGTCAAGTGTGCAGTACAAGGATGTCATAGCATCTTCCAATAAACATGGTTAGTAGTTGTATGTGTATACAGAATCCTACAAAAATTTTCCAGAGAGACAATCCTACAAAAAGTAGCCCAACCTACAAAAGTAGGATATACCATGCAGAGACAGACCTACAAAAAGTAGCTCAACGTACAAACAGTGGATGAACTATGCAAGAACAACCTACAAAAAGTAACCACACACTTTCTTCCACCCAGGGACACTTTTCCTCAGTCTATTTATCTAAGTAGCATAATCTAGTGTGTTTTCAACACATTTAATTATGTCTACAAAATGGCAAGCATCCATTAAATTGACCTTGAACTAAAATTAAATTTTAATTTAGTAACTCGTTCACTATGCCAAATATTTTGATTAAGTAGTTCAAACCAAAATTAATTTGTCTAATTAATTAACAAACCCGATTAATAAATCGTTTATTAAAATTGTATAAATTTAAGTTCTTAAATTAATAAAGCTAAGAATCAATTATTCTAATTAATTAATTCCTTCCCATCTAAGTATTATCTAACACTTAAATTATATTTTGTACATACAAGATGTAGTTATTGAGTATTTTTGTGTGATCTTTTTGGTTCATTAATTAATTAGACATGGACTTGCAAAATCTAACAATTTAATTTGTGAATAATTGACTTACTTAATTATTCCAATTAACTAAATTTCTTTAACTAATTGAATTAATCTTCATTAATTCGATTACCCAACCTTCGTAATTGATCTAGAAACAAGCATATGAAGCCTAGCCAACAAAAATTGTCAAATCATCTTGTAGAAGAATAAATATCAATGCACAAGATTATTGTTAAACCTCAAGTTTAAAAACTAATTATATACATTATTGTAAGTATAAGAATATCCATTACTGATGTGGCACTATTAGCGTCCTTATGGATTTCTTGATGAAGAGATATCTAGTAAACTTAACAAGCACTGACCTATATACACTAGTGTCTTTACACCAATCACCATGAAACATGGGATTCTCTAATTCTTGAGCTTGCATCATATTGCAAGCCTATGTCCATCCGAATCAATGCATGCCCTATCTCAAAAAATGCTATGACTTTGAATGCTTTAAGATAAAGACCAAAGAGTCATGTTCAACACATCATCATATGCGCGACTATCTTCGATAGTCATACATGATCTAAGGGTCTTAACTAAATACTTTACAAGTAAAATTTAAAGTGAATAAGATGAAATTAATCAATAAATTGTATGTTGATTGAATATGAAAATGTATATGTACAAGAGTAGTTTGTACGTCAATCTCATTGGCTTGACATGATGTACTCTAACAGTTGAAAAAAAATCAATTTTCTAACCTATATCAAACATTGGCCAAGGATGTGGAAGTCAAAAACACTGTAATATGTAGAATCTTGATCGATTTTATGTTGACCACTCATTAACCTCAATTAATTTTATAACCACTAATGCATAAGATTGCACTAGTGCCTGTAGTCAAAAGAGTAATCCTGCACTGTCTTAACAAGAAAACTTTCATAGTCCAAAGCAATTACTTCCAACGAGAAATTTCAATATGAAGCATTCAATTAATGTTTCTCAGCAAACAAACACCCAGATATATGCTCTAACATCACAACCCTTGAATTTGTGGAACGAAACACCCTCCTTTGATGATAACAGTGTATGCACAAGTCTCTATGGAATAACTCATGCTCTATATAATTCTGTGTTTAGAATAATTTAATATCGATATCACGAAGGAAAATTCTATGATTGCCATTCCATGCTATACAAATAGCACAAATACTGTGATTCTCAAATTACAAGTATGACTTACCTTAAGCATTCTACTTTAATTGTAAAATTTTTACGGCGCTGAACTTTTACTAATTTGGGCAAGGTTTTTTCCTTGGGCTGACCCTAGTGCATAGTCCAGTGAACCCAGAGACATTTAGTTTGGCATACCTTAATGGATTGAAGGCATCCCAAAAGAATACTCATGTGCTCAAATTATGGTCCAATTTTAGTTTTCATATATGATTTTAATATCATTGCTACCAAATAACAAATCATTTTATTCCAATTTCCATAAGAGATATATTCCAATAATATTATTTGAATATATTGTTTATTTTCTAGATTACTCTAATTAAAATAAAATCTACCTCATATATTAATATAATTAATGAATTTCAGCAAACAAAGAAATTGAATAGATAAGGAAAGTGAAAAATGGTGTGTATTTTAATAGAAAACTATTTTACTATTTAATTTATGGATTTTACTAAAAAATCAACGCAAACTAAATCTCTCTGTTTGCAAAAACCAAACGCTTAAAGATGAGTAAAAGAACCAGCACGACTAAGTTTCCCAAAGATTTGGAGTCTTCCAATCACTCCCTTGCTTTAGCAGAGAAGTTGGGTTCAAGATTGCACAATGCCATGGGCCAAATTTCACATGATGTTGTTGATATTTTCTTTGGAAAGGATGAACCCCAGAAATCAATCAACATCGAGAAAAAAGCTGAAGAAATCGAAGCAAAAAAAGGAAAACAAGATGAGAAAGAAGGAAAGGAGATTAATTAGTGCGCTGTCAAGAGCTCGGCTCATGGTTCAATAATTTGTCGGATGAGGTTGATATATAACAGAATGAAGGCGCACGGAAGAATAATTTATTATTTGACTGCGATGCCTTCCATTTGAAAGTAAGGATGATATGATGAGAAGAATTGAGATTTGTCTATTTGATTTTTTTTATGGTTCTTCTTTATCAATCTATTTTGTCTATTGTGTTCAGAGTTTAATCCAATGAATTTAAAAGTTGAATGAGAAATTTAAAATTTACTTCCTATTCCAAAAAATATTTACAACTTTTTATTGAAAATTTTCTTGAGACTTGGTCCAACAATACTATGGTAAATTTAATTCTTAGTTTACTCCAAAATAGGAAAATAAAAAAATGACAAAAGGGAAATAGAGATAGTGGTTGCTATTACATTTCAATAATGGGCGAGAGTGAGAAAGAAGTATCAATACTAGAATTACAAGAATTTTAAATTTCACTTGTGAAATCCTTTCATAAGTGAATGATGGACACTACCGTCTTTAGAGGAACTTGGTTCTCCAAGAGCTTGAATTATATCTTTTCCAAGGTTGATCCAAACCCAAGATGCCACATTGTCGCTCATAATTAATTCTAAGCTAGCAGGAATTAGACAATGATTCTTAATCAAAGTGGTTTTTTCTATTTTCACGGAAGCAAAACAATCTAGAAATAGTTTTTTTGAATTAATTGTGTTTCTTTCACTCAAGAGGGAAGAACACAACTAACAAAGAATCACATTATGGAAAAGATAAATTACACGCTCAAGAAGGTGTTTGGTTGGTGTTCTTTTTGTTGATTTTTGTAGCTAGAATTTTTAGATATTTGCATACAATATTATGTCGTTTGACGTCTTTATCCATACTTATCTCTTTTCAAAGTAAAATCGAATTTCAATATTTTTATATAGTGACCTAATAAGTACATGTCTCTGTGATAGTGTCATGCATTCATCAACCTATCTATTTTCATTCTTTAATTTGAATTTTTATTTTAATTTAGCATGCCTTAATCCCACCAAGCCCATACCCATTCTATCAAGACCTAACCAATTAAGGCTAAGAAAAATCAATTCAATATATGAATTACTTAGTGCCTAGTTAGTTTACTGATCCAATCAATTAACTACTTATTTCAAATTTAGCATCCTCACCCAATCAGGTTAAACCAATTAATTAATTTGTGAAATGGATCAATTGAATCCCAACAGGAATAATGAATTCAATTAATTAATTAATATTCAACAATTAAATTAAAACCTTTTAAATTAAGAAATACCTTGTTCAAGTAGATGTATGACTCCTTAGGTTCACCAGTAAACTAGTAGTAGACTCACAATTCTTGTAACCTAACTGAACAATTAAAATTATTTCAAATAAATAATCAAATCAATTTAATACAAGTAAATTGCATTTTTGGTCCCACAACCTAGGCCATTTTGGATTTTGGTCCAATTCTTTTTCACTTTCTCACATTACATCCTCTAAGTCAAATTTTTTCTCAATTTAAGGACTCAACAAAATTTCCATCAAATAGTTAACGGTGCAAAGCCTATGCCCCTCACTTGGCCATTTGGTAACAATTTGGAGGAAAAGTCTTCACATTGGAGGGAAAATTGTTGGTCTTGATACCTATAAGTTCAGAATTCTTCACATAAGAATGAAAATTGCTCCTTGTTCCATCATTCAAGCTGCGAAATCTTTATCTACATAGTGGAAAAAAGTTTTTGTTCTTCAAGTTGCAGCAGGTTGGCAGAAGTGGCGGTAGATTTGCAAAAAAGGGAAGAAAAATGTCCTGCTCCATTGAAGGCACCCTTATATGTTCCTGTGGCAACCCATCTCTATTGAAGACATCATGGACAAATGAAAATCTAGGTGGGAGGTTCCATAGGTGTGCTTTTGGCAAGAATAGGTGTAACTTTTTTGCTTGGGAAGACCATCTAATGTGTGCAAGAGCCAGAAAAGTGATTCCTAGACTACTTAGGAGATTGAATGAAAAGGAGAAAAAAGTATCTAAGCTTCAACAAAGACAAACCTTGTTGTTATATCTTTTAGTTGTTTCTTTGTTGATGGTGTTTTTCTATTTATTTGGCTGAGAAAAAGATAGGTATCTACTCTTATGTTATTAAAGGTGTTGGGGAAGGTTTTGGTGTTTATGGTTTGGATGTGTTGTGTACAGAATGGCGAATAGAGTGGTGTGGTTTTTGTTATGTACTTTGGTATGGCATGCTTTTTGCTAAGTAGTTTGGTATGCCAAATTTTATGATACGTAATGTATGCAATTTGTGATATGCTTTTTCAGCCTAATTTAGTATATATACTTGTGTGTTTCCTATGCACACTATTTTTGCTAACCACAAATTGCAATTGACAAAAAGGCAAACAACTAAACCACAAGGTATCTTAATAGCAATTCAACTCCATAAGAAAGAAATTGATACAAATTGATGCAAAATATATATATCTTAATATAGATGGAAACAAAAAGAGCTATCTTAACAACCCTTGATACCGAATGGTCTTAATAGTAAAATAAGTTATCTTAAGATAGCAAAATACCAATTTTCATTTAACAAAACCAACAAAATACCAAAGTATTCTTAAGTATTGTGAACAAGCTAATAACTTGTTCCCAACAAAACAACAAACTATTAAACTAAAAAAAAAAAAAAAAGTTAACTGCCATTCTTCAACTTCAACATATCAGTTTCAATCATCCTTCCTTTTTCTAACGATAGTACTCAAATTGGCCATTGAAACATATCTTTGGCCTTCTTTTGAAAATATTGGCACTAATCCCTTGTAACCCTAGCCTTTAGCAGTCACTATCCCTACAACTACTCTTGGATGATCATTTGAAAATGGAATTGGAGGTCTAATGGTCACTCTTGGAGTAGATAGAGGTCTAATGCTTACACTTGATGTTGTTGCCCCCTCAACTTGTTTGAAGCTAGTGTGGCCTTGCTCCTTATTGTCAAAGGTGCCATTAGAGCTACTGATGGTCTGGTGTAAGCCTCATTAGGGTGTGAAGCCATTGCAGCCTTAGTCCTTGTTATCATAGGAGCCTCAATAGGTTCTAAATCTATTGTAGCCTTGCTTCTTGTCTTCACAGGGTATAAACTTAGATTTGGTGAAGGTATTGGTATTGTATGGTCAACTCTATGCATCTTTTTTAGTGGATTAAAAGGATATGCTTCTTCATTGTCTTTTGTCTAACCTATTCGTATATTAAAGTTAAATACATGTATAAAATTAGCTTGGCCATAAATAAAACACAAAAAAAAACTTACTGTCATCTTCAAGGAAGTTTGGGATTCTTGAGTATGTGGTGGCAAAGAAAGCTCAGCATAGCTTTCTATCGCTTGTAAACACGGCATATTTGTAATGTCCTCCTTGTCAATGGCTATCTCATCACAAGCCTACAAAAATTACATATAGTTAGTTTAAAATGATAAAAGATATGAAATTACAATATAATGCTTATTGGCGAAGGAAATCTATGGTTGTCTCCATAGTGATAGTCTTGTTCATAGACATCCTCATGTGTTTCACCCTCTTGAATGTCAAGGACATGTCTTTCAACTTGTTGATTAGTTTGGACATTTTTTTTAGCTTCCTTCTGATCCAATATACGTAAAATCAAGTTAATGAAGTTTAAGTTAACTAAGGTAATATACTTAATGAAATTAATAAACTCACTTGACTTGTATTTGCAATTTTCTTCTTCTTGCATCCTTTCCTATTATGGCCAGTTTCTCCACACAATTTTCACTTGATGATCAATTTTTGTCTTTGCATTCTCACTTAAGATGCTTTCTATTTCCCTTTCATGCACTTCTTCATCTTCTTGGCAAGCTTATCTTGCTCTAATCTCTATGCTCTAGCTAGTCTACCTAGCAGTCTCCTAGGATTTGGTGGCAGTGGAGGAGGAAGGTTTGGTTTCATCCATAAATCAAAACCATTAACTGGGAGTATGGCATGCTCAGAAACCTTCCTAAATATCTCAACCCTAATAAAATTCATCCACATAATCCTTAGAGTCTTTCAATTGGCTATAGATGGCCGAAATGGCATGGTTGTATGGAATTCTACTTAAATCCCATTTTCTACAAGAACATGTATGCTTCCCAAAATCAACAGTGAACCTAGACCCATTATAACAAGAAAGCTCATAGAGCAAGTTAATGGATTTTATTAGTATACAATCAGTAGCCTTCCCTATACTCTTATTCACTATTTTTTTTTTTATCTTAGAACAATTTTTGCCATGCCATTTTACCCTTGCCCTATCTCTATTCTCTTGAAGTTTAGTCATCAAGAACTCTCTAATAGTTTCTAGCATTGTAAGCATAAGCTTCTCCCTTGCACTTAGAATGTTGGCATTGAAGGATTCACATATATTATTGAGAAGTATGTCACACTTAGGGATTGAATTAAAATATGACCTACTCCATTCAACAGGGTATTTGTCACAAACTATTTGAGTGCATTCTTGTTAAGTTTCCCCATCTCTTTCATTCTTCTTTCAAAATCTGGAACTGTACTAGCCATGGCAGCTTTCAAAAGACCTTTTTTGTAAGCTAATCCCCTGAAATGTTCCCTTTTCATGTTACTATGTAAATGTCTAACACAAAACTATTCATACGTGCTGGTAACACAGATTCAAAAGTAGGAAGTAGCCCTTTTTGCTTGTCTGACATAAAAGTAAACTCATACTCCCTCACTATATTCAGATCTACTCTTAACAACAATAAAAACCACTCCCATGTTTCTTTGTTCTCCTTATTCACAACTACATAAGCTATTGGAAATGAATTGTTATTAGAATCAATCCTAACTAAAGTCAAGAGAACCCCTCCCCCCATGTGGCCCCTTAAAATGACAGCCATTAACACCTATTAGTGGCCTATAACTAGATAAAAACCTCTTTTCAATGCTTCTAAACATATATAAAGTTTGAAAAACCTATACCACCATTATTTCCATCACTCTCAACTAATGCAAGAACAATAGTAGAACTAGGATTGCTCTTTCTCAATTCCTCCACATAATCCCACAATAAAACATACTGCTCCTCAGCCCCGCCTTCAATTGATTTAAATGCCATACTACTAGCCCTATAAGCTTGATGTTTAGACACATGGACCCTAATATCTTTTATGAAATCATTTCAAAAGCCTTTTACATTTTTTTTAAGGCCAGACCTAGAAGAGCTCACATACTTGGAAGACAGCCAAAAAAACTTCATGTTCTTAGCATTAAATGTTATTGCAAATTTATGTTTGGAGTGGTACTCTCTTATTTGAAATGTGAACTCATTCCCAATTTTAGGAGGATGAATTCTCCGTAAACATCCTTCAATTGCACACTTAGCTTAAATTCTCCTTTTGTCATTTTTGAAAATCTTAATACTTATCTTTGTTTTAATTGCATGAGAATGGACAACCATCCTAAATTCACTTTTATTTGATAATATCATGCCAAGCTAACATTTAGGATCATAAGTATCAAAAATACTAAAAACATGGTATTTAGGTCCATTCTCACCATCAGAGCTTATGTTACTGTCAAAGTCTTCACCACTAGACCCTATGTTCTCTACCTCATCTCCCTCAGAAGACTATTCTGTGCCTATTGCATTTTCCCCATCATTATCCCTAGCCCACTTTGAACCCTCATCTCATGATACATGTCAACATCTTTTGCCCTATTCTCCTCTTCACTACTAATGTTATAATCATTATCATTGAACTCTTCATACTCAGAAGAGCAACTGTCATAACCCTTAATATCTTCTTCACCCTTATTTAGATTATTGCTATCAACCTTTTTTGATGAGCCAACCTGTGTACCAACATCTTCTACTATGGTTGTATCTAGATAAATTTCAACTAGCATGTCAAAGAAGTGATCTAGACACAAATGTAATAACTCATCCCCAGTAGATAGCAACTTAAACCCATGCTCAACCAACACATAATACATTTTCATACCACAATACTCCAATTGTTCACATAATTTATCCATATACGCAATAGTTATCCTATTTAAATCCACATAGTCAAACACAGTAATATTTTCCCTAATATACTCAGCAGGTATATTATTAAATTACCTACCATGATGCAACTTTGTAGTGATAAAAGGAGCAATATCATCTGAAATGAAGACAGAGGAAAAAAAAAGCTACTATGTTAATTGCATTTGATAAAGATACAGCACGTGAAAAACCAACAAAAAAAGTCAAACATGGAAACATATTGTACAATTAAGGTCTATAATTTGAATAAACTAGGAGACCACCCTTCCCTATCATGTGAGACCAATAGAATCTGAGAAATAATAATACACAAGCATAATAAAAATAGTATGTATGGACAACAACAGAGCATAAAAATAAAGCATAGTCTATTAGCAACACATATCTCCAAAACATTTGGAGTACCACAAAACCCTAGACCTCACATACTATACACACATGTACGAATATTTAACTCAAAAGTACAAAAATCTAGAATATAACAAGAAGAATAGCATAAATCCAAAAAAACAAAACATGGATGTAACCAACATTACCATACTCTGGATTTAGATCACCATTATATTTTAGGTCCCATAATGCCATTTCCAAATCAAGCCATAATTTCCTTAATCCTTCACTTCAAACTTCAATTTCTATGAATAACAATCTTTGATTCTTCAAGAACAAAGTCTGATTACATAATTTGGGGGTTAGGGTTCTTTAGCAATAGGGTTTTCTTTCTTTTTCTCTAGAGCAAAGTTTGTGTCTTTAGTTAAGTGTGAGTTTGGGTGTAGACATTTTTGTCCAACTTGTCACCCAAATGGCCACATGAGTGGCACGTGCTTTGCATTGTTATGTCTCTAACAGAACTTCCTTTTAGTCCTTAAATTGAGCAAAAATTCAACTTAGAGGATTCAATGTGAGAAAGTGCAAAAGAATGGGACCAAAATTCAAAACGGCCTAAGTTGTGGGACCAAAAATGCAATTTACCCATTTAATAACTTTATATGATAAGAACTTATAATCATGATTAGCTCCTAAAACTATGCCATGAAGGCCTAGATAAAGGTGAAGTAGTAAACACTTTCAACTATAAATACTCTATAAGTAAGGTTCTTCCATCATATTAACTCCGGTTTTAGCCCAAGGTTCGGAGAATTTTTCATAACCAAACTAATTGAAAAATTATATAGTCATTCCTAGTTATTTGACTAAATGATGTAGTTCTCCAAAATGTTTTCTAATGTCTATCCAACATTAACCGAGGATTTTCATGTTAACAATAATATAATATCTAGGAGATCATGGATTCATCTTGATAGGTGATAGAACTTATATTGGCCACTCAGTAACCTTCATAGAGATGATTATACCTAAAAATATTTCTTTTGTGAGTATCCCATAAACATTGAATAAATCAAATTTTAGCCAATGATGAACAAGATTACATTGTTAAATCAAGTCAAAGGACCAATCGTTCACTATGGTAACAAAAAAGATAATACCATACTCTAAAAGAATTATTTCCAATGAGAACTTAATCTTGGTTTGTTTGTATTTTGGGTGAATTGTAGAAAATATTTTGGGAAGTGGGTTGAGGAAAGTGATAGCCGTTTGCTTTTGTTTTGTGGGGTATGTGAAGAATGTAGTGGTAGAAAATTATTTATTTGGTAGTATTTTAGGATGGGACAAATTTCACTATAGTTGTTATATCAATTACTTTATGTTAGGTTGGTGGAGTGAAATGAATATTTTGATATTAATTATAAATGTGTATATATAGATGGAACAATTGGTATGTGTGTGTGTGTGTGTTGGGAAAATGTAAGGTTATAGAATGTGATGTTTTCTTTGTTTAAATTTTGAGAGTAGGAAAATGTTGTGGGAGAATACAACCAAATAAGGCCTGACTTCCTATGAGAAATTTGAGGCTAAATTATCCCACGAACTTCTTTCAACAAATAAGCACACATACACAAGACACCTTCCTTACATGCCAATAGTGTATTCTAAATTTTCTTTAGAATAACTTATGCTCTGTATGAATAATTCTTGATTTAGAAGAATTAATTATTAAAGTCATAGAGACATATTACATGATTTCCATTCCTTGCTTTATAAAGAATACAAATGTAATGCTCCATCCTACATGAACTACATATTGAAAGAGTAACTACTATATAAACTCTTGTTAAAGAAATTATATACATCCATTGAATATCTCTTTTAAGCAAGTTGAACATGGCTTAATTTTATGACACTCGATAGGTTCGGAGGCAATTCTTGCATCCAATGAGCTCATATGCCTAGGCCGTGACAAATGGTATAAGAGCAATCACTAGCTGAAATATTAGGTGTTAAATGCTATACTAGGCAAAGTGCTATATGTGTAAGAGCCACCTCTTAAACCTATGGGATAACAAAGTGCTTCACACATAGGAGCCACCTCTTAATATGTAGGAGCTACCTTTGGAGTCCCAACACCTAGTAATTGATCTTGGATTTGTGTCATGACACAATGAGGACGTTGCATTGCGAATGAGGTGTGATTGTAATGTTCCATCCCACATGGACTAAATATTGAATGAGGCTATATAAATTTTGGCTAAAGAACTTATGTGCATCTATTGGATATCACTTTTGAGCAAGTTGATTATAGCTCAATTTCAAAATACACTCAATAGGTTTAAAGGCAATTTTAGGTCAAGAGCACTTGTGAGCCTAAGACATGACAATAAATACTATCGTTCCCAAATTACAAGTATGACTTACGTTAAGCATTCTACTTCATTATGCAATTTATCACCATTAGACTTTTATTGATTTGTGCAAGGTGTATCCCTAGACTCAATTTTAGCGACCCAATCGAATGAACCCAAATACTATCAATTCAACTTACCTGAACAGATTTAGGCATCCTGAGTGAGTATTCTTGCACTCAATTTGTGAACAATTTCATTTTTGAGATATGATATCAATATCATCACTACTAAATACTAAATCATTGTATTCGAGTTTCCATATATGATATATTCCAAGAAAGCCGATTTGTTAGATAAATTCCATTATTGAGTTTCACTAAATAAATAAATTTAATTCATAAGATAAGTGCATGATTATTATTATAATAAAAATATGTACTAATTTAGGTTAGGAATTCACATTGAAAAAAATCTTTGCATATTTAATCTCTTTTTTTGTAGAAACCAAACTCTCCATGATGATGAGTAAGAAAGAAGCACGAAAATATTTTCCCAATATTTTAAGTCACATGTCCTCTCTCTCTTGCTTTAGCATAGTACTTAATTGGGTTCAAAACTAAACCATGCCATAATTGAGATTTTAGAAAATGGGGTTGATATTTTCTCTAGCCCTAGAAATCAATTGACACTAAGAAAATGACTCAAGAAGTCAAAGTAAATGTGGAAAAATAAGAATGGGAAGAAGATGAAAAGCTTGAGTAGTGCATGGTTAAGGCTTGGCCCAAAGGTTTTAGTTGTTAGTTGAGGTAAAATGTATAATTTTGTGAGATCCAATTAATTATTTTACTTCATAGTAAGATGAAGGCACTCAAAAGAATAAGATATTATTTGATTGCAATGAATTTAATTGAATTTAAGGATGATTTTGATTAGAAAAATTGAGATGCGTCCAATTGATATGTTTAAGGTTCTTCTATATCCATTTATTTTTTCTTTCGTTCTGAACTTTACCTAATTGAATGGAATGCAAAAATACTGAGTTTCAAATTCACTTCCCTTTTCAAAGATAAGCACAACATTTTATAGCAAATTTTCTTGACACATGGTCCAACAATAGAATGCTAAATTTAATTTTTAGTTTATTCCTAATGAGGAAATTAGAGAAACAAAAAAGAAAATATAAATAAAGATGGGGATTGAGGTGATACACAAACAATGGATGAGAGTGAGATAGTAATATCAATGTTAGAATTACAACAATCTTAATTTTATGTCAGAAAACTCTTCCATAAGCCAAACAATTAACACCTAGGCCCCTATGGAGGAAATTAGGTCTCCATGAGCTTGAAATGTACCTTTTCTATTGTTGACTCAGACCTTGGATACCCACCCAGAATTAATCCCTTGCTAGCATGATTTAATTTAGTGATTCGTAATCAAATTGATTTTTGATTTTCATGGAAGCAAGATACTCAAGAAATGGTGTTAGTAAATTAATAATCCCATTTATTTCACTCAAGCAAAAGAACAAAAGAAAACAAAAGATCGCATAATATAGAAAACAAATTTGACATCCAAAAGGGTTGTAATTGGCGTATTTTTTGCTGATTTTTTGTGTTGAAATTTTTAAAAATTGTCCTACAATGTCCTTAATAATATCTTTATATACTTTTGTCCCTTTTCAAAGTGGAGTGGAATTTCACCTCCAGTAGATATGATCTATACTGTATGTTCATTACATCAATAGTATGTAACATACATATATATTTTTTGTTTGTCCCTCCTTGCCATTGTCTATCAAACAAATTTTCTATTATCTAGACAGTTGATGAATCCTATGTTGACCACTCATTTACCTCCATACATGATTAAATTGCATCCCAAAATATTTCTTTTGTAATTAAATTACTTCTAGTGAGAACTTAATTCAAATAGAAAATTTCAAGGTGGGATCATCTAATGAACATTTTCTCACAAATAAATGTTAGCGTAGTGTGGGAAAAGCCAATAAGATTGGCATGTAAACTACTTTTGTAGAAGAATTCTAATTCGATCAATATATTATTCATTGGTCATCTTCATCTTATGATTTTCTATTGCCACTTGTCTAATGCATTTAGTTGAAGCCCTCTAGTCATGTATGACTATAGGACACAATTATACATATGATGATAATCATAAGACATGTGTCTGTGGTCTTATTCTTAAATCATTCCAAGTTGTAGAACCTTTTGAGATAGAGCATTAATAAATTTAGATAGACTTGTATCATAATACACAGTTTAATAGTTGGAGAATGCTCAGTTTCACATGCATTAGCACATACACACTAGTGCACATAAGTAGTGCCTATTAGAGAACAAGTTAACCAAGTTGCTCAAGAATTCTATAAGGAATCTATAATGGCATGTTAGTAATGGATATTTCATGCTTGTCATAATGCATAGTACTAATCCTTATAGTTGAATTCTATGTTACCTTATGCGTCAGTGCGTATTCTTTGATGCCTATCTCAATCATGTAGTGGGTTGTATGAGATTTGTGTTGGTTATAAGTTACTTGTCCATGGAGGTCTATAAGAAATGGTAAAAGATCTATTGTTGACCTCCTTGAATAGGTTGATCTCCTATATTTTCTATGATGTTTGACTCTAGAAATCATTGGACAAGATGTCATGACAATTTGAAAAGGAGTTTATAATTTAATGTCACTTTAGCCAATCGATAGAGACAGATATATAATTGTTTAAGTTATGAGAAATTCATAAATTTTATCATCCTGTGCTCAATCATGAAAAAAAAATGGAAGAATCATATTTACACGGTACTCATAAATGGGAGAGTTCACCCAATAAATTCCCCTATTGATTAGACTTCGTAGGCTTGTTGCAAGACAGAGTATAAAGTAATTGGTAAAGTACCTATCTTAGGATTATTAATGGATGTCTTCCATTTGTGGGTTCATAAATATTATCTTTAAGGCTGAAGTCTCACTGAGAAATATGATTTTTTTGAGTGCTTATGTGAGGGACATAAAAGTTAAATGAAATAATATGAGGTAATTCATAATTAAAAATGATATCATATATATAAAAATTGATTAGATGAATGCTAATATTCTTTTGTTCGCTGATATAGAAAATTAAGTTCCTAAAGGTAAAAAAGTAAAAATTAAACAAAAGAATCCAATTAAATAAATAACAAGTAATAGGCCAAATCAAGCCCATCAAAATAGGTATCCAGACCAAAAGAGGTAGAGGCCAATATTATCTTACTTGTATCTTTAACCTTGCATTAACTTAATCTTTCAAATATGAAACTTTGAACTCTTATTGGGTTGAGTCTGCTAAACCTTATTGGCTAATGTAATTACCTATCATAGCTTATCATCAAAATCATAGATCAATCTTTTCACTAGGGTCAATCCTTGACTCTACTTTATTTCACTATGTAATTCGCCTTAAGTCTTAATTTGATATTTAAATACAAAACATTCTTGGTTCCACAAAACATTTATGTATTTATATATTATTTATTTTAGTTCTAAACATTACCTAAATCCTATAATATTCTAATTCAAAATATCTATTTGTTTTGTTAAATGATAAAATTTTCAATAATTATTTTAAATCCTTACAATTATTTAACTTGATTTCTTTAGATTAATTTATCAACAATAATGTGATCTATTATTTTAAATTAACTAGCCCATGTTTCATAATCATCTATTACCATATAATATTACTAATCATAAAAAAATAAATAAATAAAATAAGGTCATACGAGCAAAAAGGTAAAAATGCAAATAAGTGGCCTAATTTAATAAATTAGGAAAAATCCAATGACCCCAATGAATTAAGTCATCAAGATAGGCACTAAAAAATAAAAATCCTAGTGGACAAAAGCCCACCAATAACTCAATTAATATAATAACCAACTCCTAAAATGAGGAAGGCTTCTAATCATTCATTAGAAAATTTTATGTTCTAATTCTACGCAAGCATGTTCCAGGAATAATAATCCAATTCGTTTTATTGATTTGTAGAAAGGACCACAACTATATTTTTCATAGCATCATCTTAGCGCCATATGTGGAAAACTTCTTTCTAAAGTAAAAAATGCTGAGAACATAAATAAGATCTACAGCTCGAGATTTCAATGCTCAAGTAGCACCATGAGATGAGAATTTAGATAACAACCCACCAGAGGTACAATACTATTTGACAATAGAGCCAATTCCCTATGCACACCCATCATTGAAGGTGATGCCCCTACCACTACCTCCGCTCCCTGAAGGATTGACTCTATAGATGACTCAAGAAGCATTAATTATGCTAGTGGAGGACTCCTTTGTGTGAGCTAAAGCCAAGGCAATCACCCAATATGTTGGCAAACAACACCTCCAAGAGCAACCCTAGTCATTCCATCAAAGTAGGGAAGCCTCATCATCCCTAGAGAAAACAAAATGAAGGACGATTAAAGAAGTGGCATGCCTCTCCTCCACCTTCACAGGTCTTTTGTTCAAGCTAACTAACCATAGGAGTACATACTACAACTGGAGTTCCAACCCCCTCTACCATCCCTTAATGCTCAACAGAAGCAAAAACCAAATTCCTTTCTTAGTTTATTGCAATCTTTAGATCCCCTTTGCACTAACCAACTTGGCTTAATCTCTTTCCCATGGCACAAAGGTGATTGACCTCACAAAGTTTAAATGAATTTGAGGTTCCCAAGAATATATAGATGAAATTGAACTGTATGCCTGATAGAGCACACCGTACCTAGCTCAACCAACTTCTTGTTGGACCTTTCATAGAATGGGAGAGGCTAGTGCAATGCCTCTTAGATAACTTTCTAGCCAATTGAACTTACCTCAAGATTACAGCCTATTCGTTCACCATAAGTAAAAGAAAAAAAGGTGAAAGCCAATAAAAGTATGTCTTCTAGCAATACATGAGATTCCATACCTCAGTCCAAAACTCTTATGCTACATCAAACAACAAAGCATAAGGCATAGAAAGTTCAAGAAACCTATAGCAAGCAAGCACCAAGGTACTTCAGTAAGCTTTTGATTCAAGCTGAGAAGTGTATCCACACCAAAGAAATAACTCACATAAAGAATTACAAAAGGTGATAAACAATCCCAAAATGTGAGACAAATACCTATAATGAGTGACCCGAAAGTGCCCCATAGTAGAAAGAAGGCGAATGATCGCACAAGGAAGATTTTGAAGAAGCACTAGTGCTTCTATCATGACAAAAAATGCACCGACAAAGAATGTAATCTTCTAAAGGGCATTGAAAGATAAATTAACAAGATAGCCTGAGGAGTTTTTGTTGAGCCACGAGGTGAACCCCATAAAATAATCCAAACTTAAAGCATTACAGACAACTAGAAGTTGCTAGACCAAAGATCAAAACCTTGAAAAGTGTCACAACCATACGAGGCTAACAATCTACTTATTGCACAACCACATTGATATTTTTTAGCAGACCTACAAAAGGCGAATCTGCTAGTGCCCAAAAGCCCCTCATGAGGGGCTGCAAAACAAATACAAATTCATTTGCTAGAATTGGCTCCCTATGTATGCAAAGTGTGTCCCTAGCTATACGATGTCAACCTCAAAGAATGAAACTTGGAAGCAAAAATGTGACAAATATAATAATATCTTATAAAGTTACAGAGATAAAAAATCTAGGCACCTGCAAGCTTATAAACATTGGAAGTAAGAGAATTACCCAAGACTAGGAACATCTTCCAATCTGAAATGATTGTAGACTAAAGAAAATATAAACTCTTACCACATGGATTTACTATCGTAATGAATAAAAGATCATCTACATTTAGAAAATAGCAACTATTTCTTTTTCTGCTTTAATAAAACTTCATATCATTCTTCTATATACTTGTCTCTTTTTACAATGTAGTAATTAGTTGAAGGAATAACTCATCCATGGTAGGATGTGAGAAGGGATGTGTAGACAAAAATGAAAAGATAACAACAACAATACCTTTGCAGGAAACTCCAAGTTACTCCCCTCATGGAACATCTCCATGGGAGATCCCAAGGAACTCCTTCCATGAAATATCATTCTTGTCACGATCACGTACAAACCTAATTTATCTTCTTCAAGAAATAGAGCATCTAAAATATGAACCCATCCTAATTAAATTATTTTTTGATTTCCCATAACCACCTACCATCACAAGTGAAAATTGAAGTTTGGTGTTTATCTTCAAATATGAACATATTCTAACTAGTCCTATTTGAACCACAACAAGATAACATAGTCGGTCTATACAAAATATAAAACATAAGGTGGACTACCATCTTTTGTGCATTCGAAGCCATCAAAAGATCTATTTCTAATATTTACATATTTAGTTCCTACATTGTGCCAACATCCTTGCTATGCTTCTCATCCTTAGTTCCTGAAGGGATTGAAATAGATAAAAGACGTAAGTTGTAAATACAACTTAGTAAGGCCAATATTTGCGTGTGTGCTCTTAAACCTGAATATTAATTGACTTATTATATTACACTATGCATGCAATGTCAAGTATTATAATAAATAAATCATTTATAAGATATGATACAACCCAAGATTGTTGATGTTATCACCCTTATCTCATCTGCCACGATCAACCTAATTACTCTAGACAAGGTGTGACCTTCTCTTCAGTAGACATGCCTGAGATAATGCCAATTCTATGACCTTTTCTCACTATGATAACCCCAGTCATGCGTTTATAGGGAATAGGCCACAAGGCACACATCCTACTCAACAAGTCTTATGCCACCCAAGTAGTTTATGCCACACTCATGACAAATGGGCTGAATGGTAACAATTTAAAACTACCATACAATTTAAATAAGATAACTAAGTCAAGCAATCTAGGTGAAATAAAAGTATTATACCTCCAAGGGAAACATGTCCATATCAATGCCACAATATCAATTAAGCCTATGAGGTGAGATAAAGTACTACAACTCTATGGGATGAGACTAGCATGTTCATATCAATGCACATTTCAATTATCTATATAACGTACCATGTTGCATACAAAGTGACATAATGACCAACATAGTATAATGATATAAATGTTTTTTTTCATTTTTCTCTTTTTTCAATTCTACAATGACCATGTCATGCTCATCTTGATGGAAATAATTATCTTATGTCCTTTAGTTTATGATATTCACCTTGCTTTCACAAGTGTAGTATTTCACGGTAAGGTGAAGCGTTATACGAGTTACCTATCCAAAATAAATAAAATTTAATGTAGAGTTTAATCAATGTACCTTGGTTAGTGAAATTTATGTACTAAGGACAAGATATAATTAATCCTTAAGTATTACGAATATCCAAATTTTAACTAAAGAGCATTTCTTCAACTTCATTAAGTATGTCCTCCCTTAACTCTTTTTCCCTCCCATTCTACACTTCCATATGTTGAATCTCTTTTATTATGTTATTTCTATAGTTTTTAACATAACCTATAGCTCTATAAATATGGAATACACTTAGTAATTGCATATATTGGTTCCTATTTACATATGTATCGCTAATTCTCATTTCTAACCAACTAAAGTATTCTAATCAAATACTTCTTCAATTTTCCTCTGTAGTTGCTTTCTATTTATTATTTAATAATTCACAAATTATATTAACTAACATCATGTGATGATTCTAGGATTAATATATATGGTCATAACACTTCTAACTCAATACTTATCCCAAAGTCAAAATTTAACTATAGAAATGTGGTTTTTTTAATTTAATTCTTAACCAACTAGGCTTGAATCAAATTCCTCTATTTTTTGGACCCACTTATATATTTATAGCCACAGATTTCTGAAAAATAAGACTTATGCAAGTTCAAACTTTATAAGTCCTTCCAATTGCCAAACTAATTTAAGTTTATGTCCAACTTTAATTGGTCTTTACCAAATTAAGCACACAAAACCATACATAATTTATATCATACATGAACATACATGCTATAACAACACATGAGATTCTAAATAAAAAACTTAATTGGAAAAAAAAAAGTGCTATCTTTTGGGAGCAAGAGCTAGATTTCCATATCTCCTATTCTAGCCTACCTACTTATAAGTTTTCTCCTCTTTTCTCTTCCCTAATTCTCTCACTTTTCTTTTCTTTTTTTTTTTTATTTTGTTGTCTAAAATTTCCCAATTTTTTGATAATGAAAGGTAGAAACACATTTCAAAGGGTAAGGTTTATTAGGCTTAGTAAAAACATGTGGCTTTACCTCAAGTTGCCACCTATCATACTTAAGTAATTTACTTTTTGGTGTTCACTTTTAACTGCTTAAACTTAAGCAATTTTATGTGCCAAAACAAAATAAAAGTGCTATGTCCCAACTAATTATATCATGTTCCTAAACAAATTTTAGTATTGCCCTTTAGCCCCCAAATAGTTTAAATACAATAATGTTACTAGCTTAAAATTTCTAAGATCAAGTATCTTTTTTGTGAATAAAATAAAATTAATCATAAATCTAGAGTAAATTTTTGACTTTTAAAAGAATTAGATATATAATGTATTCCTAGGCTTTTGCACTCTTCCTTCCTTAAAAGTATTTGGCCCCCAAATCTATACCTAATTTATGAAGAGCTTGGAGTAATGCTCACGGATGTTGTCTTCTAATTCCAAGTAGCTTCCTTATTTTATGATGTCGCCACGATACTTTTTACTAGAGGGATTCTTCTATTTCATAATTATCGAGAATTGTTATCCAAAATATGAATAGGTTTTTTCCTTATATGATAGGTCTTCATTTTATGCTTGATTATGTGTGATAGGTTAGGATGGTATTTTTTTAAAGAGAGAGATATGGAAGACGTTGTGTATTCCTCCAAGATTTAGTTGTAAGTGAAGACAAGAGTAGCATTAGGATCCAATAATTAAAACTTCAAAAGCTAAAATTTGCTAGGCTACTCAAGCTAACAAGAATCTAAAAATGCTATAGAATTGGATTTGGTAAGAGGATTACGTTGAATTGCTAATTTCCAAGGAGAGAATATTGAACTCTTCAACAATCCAAAATCCACCAGAAACCAATATAGCAAAGAAAAAACAACTTTTGCCTCGCTTCAAAATCTCCAAAATTTACGAAATTAAATCTGGATCTTCTCCACTTAATGATGAAGATTCTATGAAAATTTTGGGAACTCGATCTAGATCTCCTCAGAAAATCCAACAAAATTGTTGTACAGCAGAGTGGATCTCCAAGGGTAAACGAACAAAATGTTCCACCTCTATTGATGTGATTCACATGTCAATTGAACTTCCGATTTCTCCCCACTTTTAGTTGAAGAAAGATAGGAGAAAAGTTTATGGTGGAGGCTGATTTTGAAGTAGGAAACGAATAAAGAGCGAAACGTCAACACATGAGGCAATGCTTAGAAAGAGTTTTTGAGGGAAATGTGAAAATTTCTAATCTTCACACCAAATTGCAAGTGTTGAATACATGCCCCTGTATATCTATATATAAAGAGAGGATGGTTTGATGTTGGCTTCAAACTTTCCTCAAGGCAGGCAGCTGACTTGCAAGCCAATTTGGCAAATGCAAATTAAAATTTTATTTGAATTTCATGTACATTTCAATTTAATTTGGAATCTGATTTCAAATTAATTAAAATGCCAACTCAAATGAACTCTTCATTTGAATTTTTTCTCCAAAATATATTCTTCTCATTAATTAAATTAAATACTTTATTTTAATTAATTAACCTTTGACTTAATGCTTAAGTTAACAAGCTTAACTTTGATCACTTAGAGATCAAATAGCAACGAATAATTAACTATTTAACTATTGATCTGACTTAACTCCTTAAATGAATTGATTAATTTAACACTTAAATTAATCAAGCCAAAACTAGCCTTCAAATCGATCACCTCAAAATTGATCCACTAGGAGTGAATTTTCTAACACTTAGAAAATTTCTCCATCAACTAAGAAGTTATTTAGATTTTGTGTCTGACCCAATAGATTCTATCATTCATTGGACATAGGCTTACTGCTCCTTGTGACTTTTGAATATCATATACTCATTTTAGTTTAAAATATTTTTAAACTAATTGATTTGATTCAATTAATCTCATTAATTGAAGAGTACCCAATCTCCGTAGTCAATGTCCAACCTCAAGCCCATGGAGCCTAACTAATTGGCCAAAATGAATGCTTTTGGAGAACTATTATAACTCTACGCATACCATGCAAATATAGTCCTTCCGTCTCCTATCTTCCAAAAGAGGCCTATGACTAGATATTTTTAGCTCCATAGTAGCCTCGATACTATATGACTATTCTCAATGTTTGATTCTATTATGTGACCTCATCTTTGGAAAACTCCTTTCCCAAATTATCACACTACCTTGCGTAAGGATTTATTAAAATCAATTATCATAGAATACATAAGAGATGTACTTACCTTTCATAAAGACGAGGAGTCAGATTCTATCTTGGATCTTACAAACCTCTATGCCAAGTAGCTCATACCTAATCTCAAGCTAAATGGCCCGCTAAGTGACCAAGGAAGAATCAAAGTGTAGAGACTAGACACAAGATTACCATGGATCCTCAGGTTAGAGAACTGGTAATATATATTAGCATATGCTAGAGAACTTGTCACTATTAACTTGCCATTACAGCTATCTAGTAGATTCTCTAAGCAGGTCTTCAATTCTTTATTCTCTAACAAGCACTCACCAAAATGCACCTATATCTCATACGATTGCTTATGAAATGGAGCAATATCCAACTCTTGGATTTATGCATCATTAGTGCAAGTTTATCCAGATCTTAGATGCCCTATCTCATAAGATTCTATGAATTAGAATATTTAAAATCTCGATCGTGTTAAGGTTATTCCATGGTCATCAGACCAAGTCTCGTAGTCATGAGTGATCTAAAAGCTTTATCGAAATGCCAATAAAGTAATGTAAAACATAAGATGAAGATGGTCATATTAAGAATATCATTTAATCAGGATTGTTATACAATAAAATAGCTTTACCAAGCCAATCCTATTGGCTTGTCGGGCACTATTCCAATAGTAAGTCTAACTTATATGCCACACTACTAATTCTTTTCATAATTTCAAAGGGTCCTACACATTATGTGCTAAGCTTCCCACCCTTTCCATGCTTCACCAGTCCTTTTTGAAATGATACTTTGAGAAATACCATGCCTTCTACCATAAATTTCGAGCCTTTTCTTCAATGATCAGCATAACTCTTTTGACGACTCTATTCGATTAACATTCTTTTGGGAATTATTTGTACAACTTTAATAGCTTCTCAAACTAAATCTAAGAACCCTTGAATTTTCTATTATCTGGTTGGATTTAAGATTTTATGTTTGTCAAAATCCTGATGAATAGAAGATCTACACTTTCTTCTATATAATGCTTCATAGGGAGCCATTTTTATAGTTGATTGAAGACTATTGTTTTATCCCAATTCCCTTGAAAATCTAGTACACAAGCATAAAGCATATCTTCAAGGATTTGTATAGTCCTTTCAGATTATCCATCCATTTGTGGGAGACTAGTAGTACTAAACTATAATTTGGTTCCTAGAGTTTCTTAAACTTTATTCCATAGTCATGACAAGTACTTGAATCTCGATTTGAAATAATATTGATGGGTACCCCATATAGTCAAATAACCTCATCTTTATATATCTTAGCTAGTTGTTCTACTGTATACCCCATATTAACTGGCAAGAAATGGGTTGATTTAGTAAGCCAATTGATGATGCCCTAAACTAAGTCATGCCCTGTTCTAGTTCGAGGTAGCCTAGTCACAAAGTCCACAGTTATTGATCCCCATTTCTATTGCAGTATTAACAATGGTTGGAGAAGCCTTGATGGTCCTTGAAGTTCAACTTTCACTTGTTATTATAGTAGACATTTTGCCACATATTCATATGTCTACCTTTTATATTGTTCCATTAGTAGTGTAGCTTCAAGTCTTTGTATATTTTATTACCACCTAGATCGATACTATAGCGGCATCAATGTGCATCATCCAAGAATTCCTTCTTCAAATCATCATTCTGTGGTACTCAAATTCTACCTCAAAATTATAAAACCCCTTTTAGGTTTAGTTTAGGTTCTTTTCATAGTGTTGTCTACATATTTCAAAATACATTTAGACATCAAAATATATGTACATCATGTATAAATTTCAAAAGCATAGCAAAGAGAGCAAAAGGTGCCATTTCTATAATATAAGTAGAAGCTTTTGTATCACACAAGGTTGAGCATCCACATAAAACTTAAACCTATATAAACAAAAGGAATTCTCAACCTAAATGTGAACAAGAAAAAGTAATAATTGTACTAGACAAACACCACTATCTTTTCACCTTACTAAACTATTCTATTATTATTATCATTGTTATAGTTTAGGAACTATTTTATGTTTTCCTAAGTGTTTTCTATTGAATCCTTAAAGAAATATCAACCGATATCACTTTCATGCCTTAGACTAGGTTCAAGATCTGCCCAAGCTTCATCCCTTAGTACTTCATAGAGGTAATTAGCATACCCCCTAACCTCTGCCAAATATATCTATTATACTTTCTCTCTTCCCTCATCATCTTTGCTTTAGCAATCTCAACCTCTAGGTGCCGAATATGCCTCTAGAGTTTATGAACTTAATGTCGGAGTTCTTCAACATTCCCTACCCTTATATTTAGCCTATAATATTGATTCCTATCTTCTTCTAACCAATAAACCATCCAATTTGAGTATGCCTACAAAGCCTTTTTGGCATTCCTAGGGCATACCTTTGATTCAATGGGGGGTTAGACAATACGAGGTCCTACCTTCCTAACAAGAATTATCTTTGTGGGAGAGTCATCCTTTGGTGCATTATCTTCATTATCCATCCTAAGAAAATTCAAAATGTTAGAATGAAAAATAATAATAATCTAAAACAATTTACTTCTTTAAAGAAAGTAAAGATACAAACAGCTTTTTTTCTAGTCCTAATATTCCTCAGTCTCAATATGTCTTCTCCCAACATGATATTTTGGGAATAATGCCACAATTATAATAAACCAAATTCTAGTGGCCCCCTAGCATTGATTGACCATAATTATAGCATTATGCAAATGAACAAGCATCCACAAAGTTTCAAACTTATCAATATTACAATCCAAATTTCTCAATCCTTATAATTGTTATTACAAAAGGATCATATCTTGGTTTAGCATAGGTATCAACCTAAGCTTTGATGCCACTAAACTGTCACAATTCCAATGTACAAACTTGATTTATCTTCTTTAGGAAATAAAGGATCTAAAATATAAATCCAGCCTTTAACATAATTATTTTTTGATTTCCCACAACTATATACCATTACAAGTGAAAATTGAAGCTTGATGTTTATCTTGAAATATAAACACATTCTAACTAGTCCTATTTGAACCAAGACAAGATAACATAGTTGGTCTATACAAAATATAAAATATGGGGTGGACTACCATCTTCTATACATTCAGAGCCAACATAAGATCTACTTCTAATATTTACATATTTAGTTCCTACATTATGCCAATGCCTTTTCCCTACTCCCCGCCCTTTGTTCCTAAAAGGATTAAAATAGATAAATGACATAAGTTGCAAATACATCTTAGTGAGGCCAATAACTCTGTATGTATGTATGTGTGTTCTTCAACAAAAATATTAATTAACTTATTGGATTATACTATGGATGCAATGTCAAGTGATATAATAAATAAATCATTTAACAAGATAGGATACAACCAAAGATTGTTGTTTCTATCACCCTATCTCATCGACCACGATTAACCTAATTACTCTAGATAAGGCACAACTTTCTCATTGGTAGACATGCTCGAGATCATTCCAATCCTATGACCCCTTATCACCATGAAAGCTCCAATTATCTGTTTATGGGGAATAGGCCACAAGGTACACATCCTACTCGACAAGCCCTATGCCGTCCAAGTAGTCTATGCCACACTCCTACCAAATGGGCTTAGTGGTTACAATTTCAAAACACCATACAATTTAGACATAATAACAAAGTCAAGCATTTGATGTGAGATAAAAGTACTACACCTCCATGGGAAACATGTCCATATCATTGATAGAATATCATCTAAGCCTTCAAGGTGAGATAAAGTATTACACCTTTATGAGACGAGACTAGCATGTTCATATTGAAGACATGAATTTTTTTGTTCCTCTCGCTTTTTCTCACTTTTATTCTGACCATATCATACTTGTTTTAATGAAAATAATTATCTTATGTCCTTTAGGTTATGACACTCATCATGCTTTCCCAAGTGCGATGTATCAATGTAAGATAAACCATTATGCAAGTTGTCTATCCTAAATAAATACAAAAATTTAATGTAGAGTTTAATCAATGTACCTTAGTTAGTTAAATTTATATAATAAGGAAAAGATATAATTAATTCTAAAGTATTATGAATATCTAAACTTTAACTAAAGAGCATTCCTTCAACTTCATTAACTATGTCCTCCCTTAATTCTTTTTCCCTTCAATTCTACACTTTCATTTCTTGAATCTTTTTTATTAATTTTATGTCTACATTTTCTCCATATAATATATAGTCCTATGAATATGAAATACACTCAAGAATAGGATGTATTAGTTCCTATTTACGTATGTAACTTTGATTCTCATTTCCAACCAACTAAAGTATTCTAATCAAGTACTTATTCAATTTTTCTCTATAGCGACTTCTACTTCTTATTTAGTCATTTACAAATTATATTAGCTAACATCATGTGGTTATTTTAGGAATTATGCGTACAACCATAACACGTCTGACTTGATACTAATCCCAAAGTTAAAATTTAACTTTAGAAATGTGGCTTTCTTAATATAACTCTTAACTATATAGACTTGAATTAAATTCTTCTATTTTTTAGACCCGCTTACACATTTAGAGCCACAAATTTTTGAAAAATAAGGCCTATGAATATTCAAACTTCATAAGTCCTTCCAATTGCCAAACTAAATTAAGACTACGTCCAACTTTAATTTGGCCATTAATATATTAATTAAGCACGTGAAACTTACATAATTTAAATCATAACCTGAACATATATGCTGTAACAATCATATATGATTCCAAATAAACAACTTTGAATGGCTAAAGAATGCTACCTTTTGGGAGCAAGAGCTATATTCCTTTTATTCTTATTCTAACCTACCTAGTTATAAGTTTTCTCCTCTTTTCTCTTCCCTATATTCCTTTTATTCTTATTCTAACCTACCTAGTTATAAGTTTTCTCCTCTTTTCTCTTCCCTATTTCTCTCTCTTTTATTTTATTTTGTTTTTTTCTACATAAAATATTCCAATTTTATATAATGAAAGGGAGAAAGACACCCTAAAATGAGGTTTATTGTGGTCAAAATATGTCGCTTTAGTTGCCACCATCCTACTTAACTAATATATTTTTTGGTATTTACTTTTAACTCCTTAAATTTGAACAATTTTATGTGTCAAAATAAAATAAAAGGACAAAATTTCAACTAATTATTTCAAGGTCCCAAATAAATTTTAGTATTCCTTTTTGGCCCCTCAAATAGTTTAAATTCAAGAATCTTATATGTAAAGATGGCAAGTTCACTCAAAATTTCTAAAATCAAGAATCTTTTTTGTGAATAGTGCCAAGACAAAATAAAAATAAAACTAATCATGAATTTAGAGTAAATAGTAGGTTTTTAAAAGAATTAGATGTATAACTGTATTCCTAAGCTCTTACAATTCTTTGCAAGAGACCCCAGGCAATGCTTTCCACAAAAAAACAAAGACTATTATATGACCCCCAAAACAACATATGGTGATCGACATCAATACATTATAAACCCCAAGGGGGCATAATGGCAGTTGATATCAATGCTACTATAAGAACCACAAAGGGGCATGTGGCAAACACTAAAGACCATTATAAGACCACAAGGAGGCACGGGGTGTACAAAAAAAAACCCACCGTAAAACCCCAAGTAGGCACATGGTAAATAAAAGACTTCTATAAGGCCCCAAGACGGTACACAGTAATAAAGACTAATACAAGACCTCCAAGTTGGGTCACAACAACAAAGACTACTACAAGATCCCCAAAGAGAATCACAACAATAAAGACTACTATAAGGCCCTTAAGAAGGGGCACAACAAAAACAGAACATCCCTCAAAGGGAATGTGCAATACCAATAACTATTCTTAGACCCTCAAGGTACATCAACAATAAACAATATGGTAAGACCCTCAAGAAGGTGTATCAAAAGCAAACACTTAGGGCACATCAACCACAAACTGTACAATACGACCTCCTAAGAAGGGGGTCATGAAAATCAAGTTCCCTGTAGGACCTTCAAGAGAGCTCACTATCATGTTTTCTTGCAACAAAGTTTGAAGATACGGTCAAAAAAGCACAAAATTGCAAAAATATAACAAGATGCAAGAAATTTAAGAATACCATGCCAAGCATAAACTAAGCAATCATTAACATGAGAAGAGTGCAAAAGCTACTCAGACCTTCCTAATAAAAATAAAATCTAATAAGTCGGAATACTTAAGTAGCAAATGGCACTTTTCCTACACTTAGCCATCAAAAAGAAAATGATAATTAACATACTAGAAGAGTAAAAATAAAGTTGTCCTCAACAAAGAAGAAAAGAAAAAGTCTATGTTCCAGTCAGATCCCTACTCAACCCCTTGTGGAGTTAAATAGCTAAATCCTCAACAATAACTCTCAAGACTGCCTTTAATGAGTGTATAGAAATCAAAACTATTGCAAGACCCCTTATGGGGACTAGCAAGAATCAAGTCCACTAAAAGACCCACCAATGAGAGGCTTACATAAATCACATCAACTATAAGACATCTGGAAAGTACTTGTGGAAAGGCATCTTAATAGTAAGATCCCAAATGCACTCTTCGAAAAGACCATAGGTTTACAAAAAAAACATCTCTGCAATAAGACCTGAAAGAACTTACAAAAAAATACATACATAGAAAAACCTAAAAGGTGCATGAAATGATGCAGTTTAGCTAAAAAGGCCCAATGGTTCCTTGAGAAGCACCTTCACAGAAGACCCAAAACAACTTAGCTCTAGAAGGGGACCTAAGGGATTTCTGAAATATAAAGATTTGGGAGAAAAATTTAAGTTATTCATTAAGCACAAAGTTCCTCTAAAATATCCAAAATGATCTTTAAAGCCACCCAATAGGTATCTCTAGATAGACCTGGCCAATAAATGGCCTCCAAAAGTGTCCACTCACAAGGCAGAATGCTTTATCCCGATCGATCTCTTGATAATTTGACACCCACTGGTAGTCTCCCATCTACTTTTGCTACCCTACACGCAACTTTAATGTCTTTCTCTCACTATACTTACTTTTTCTTCTCTACAAAAGAATATGAATACAAGTCAATATGCATCTCCTTAATGAGCATTAAAAGACTTAAAAGGAAAAAGAGATGGTGGATAATGCTTGAAAATGTTCAGTTACTCAAAAAATATAAAACTACATAGATGGCCCTTAAGGATCTCCAAAGCATAAGGCTCCATGAGAAATTCTAAGTCCTTCATAGAGCTCAAAGTTCTGCAAGAGATCCAAGGTGATATCCAGACCCTGAAGCCCCATAAAAGTTTCTAAGTTATTCACAAAGTGCAAAGCTCCATAGGAAATCTAAAGTGGTTTTCAAAACATGAAGCTTCATAGAAATCTGAATTATTCTCAAGTGCACAAATCTACTAGGAATCTTAAGTAGAAACATGTGTAATTATAGACCATGAAATTTTTAACTTATTTGTGGAGCATGAAATCCGCTAAAGGATTCTAAGTGGTTCATGAAGCAAGAATATCCACAGCAAAAATGGTTAAGTCTTATTATAGCCTGTAAAATTAGCCTCATCAAGGAGATTAACCCTATGCCTTAAAAAATCCAACTCCTTTAAATTGAGTAAAGGCAGACCACCACTACCAACAATACTTTTATCTCGACCAGGAGCATCCATGAACTTCTTCTTAAAGGAGTCTTTCTCTTCAAACTTAGACTCTAAATTAGACATCAACTTTGATAAAGAAGATAACTCAATGACCAAGGACTATGAACGTACTCCCAATTTACAACCCTGTGCCTTGAAAAGATTAGTAAGATGCACCCAAATGAGATTTAAGGAATATAGGCTATGTTAGTGTTAGCACGGCTATGTAAGGTGGTTGACATCTTTACAATGGATCACCTATGATGCAGGCACCTTGCAAGTGTCTATATCTCAATCTAATACTATTACACTATGTTTTATACTTAGAACAAGATCTCTAGTTACACCCATTTTTTAAGATTTAAACACCACTCAAAAGTATTTACTAATGGATGTTTTCATAGACAAATTGCTATTACTAAGTCATATAGTTTCATTATTTTCTTTCAAGAATATAGCACCAAAAAGAGCAAAACTATAAGCTTTGATAAAGACAAGCAGCCACCAAAATCAAATGACTATGGTAGATATTTTGACATTATTACAATTTCATACCTCATTCTTGTTGGAATGCTTGCAAATAAAAGGAAGTTTTCTCTTATTCCCCACTTCAGCTATGGCAAAAATTCTTCACTTTCAAAAATGATAAAAACAACACAACTCATGGGTTTTTTCCATCTAAAAAACAACAAAAGGAAAAAATAAAGAAAAGAAAATGGGTTGGGTGCTTTATCCAGTGCCCTATCAATTCGCTAACTGCCTAAGCAGCTTGAGCAAGAAATAGAAAAGGGGGCAGCAACCCACAACCCATCAAAAAATAGTTGTTTATTTGTTAATATTTGTTAATAAAATTAATTAATTAATTTAAAATTAAAATTCATTTTTAATCAATTAATTGATTAAAATTAATTAAAATTTAATTACAAATAAGGCCCTATTTTAATTAGTGTCATGCACTAAGTTTTTAATTCGGGGTGTGAGGATACCTCTCTCTGAAAGCTTGTTAATAAATGCACTTGCTTGCTCCTTTATCAACTTGTGAGGCTTTCTGCCAACCTCTAGAATCAAAGCCATGTTGATTTTTGAAGCCTAGGAAGATAGTAAAAAAAGAATGTTAGCGTGTGTGTTAGGTGCCAAGAGAATAGATGATTAGAGGAACTATACACCTAAAGCCATGGATTCCTAAACTACTATAGAAAACTTACTTCAAGTTTGTTTTACTCTTTCTTTACCTCACCATTCTACAAATAGAATAGAGAACCCTGTAGAATATGCCACGATCCTTGAAAATGCCATTATATAGCAAGCAATTCCACCTATTATAAGTCCTTACAATATCTATAGGAAAAGAAGATCCTCCCCTCAAGGTATTAAAAGTATCGAAGCTCTTCTCAAGTCCCAACCTCATATCAAAGAATATGTATAGTCTTCCAAAATGGATCAGTATGTTTGTTCCTCCAAAGGAGAATAATATGTGACCCTTTCCACTCCAATAGAGTTTATATCTGGTTGGAAAAGGAAAGGTTACACCCACATTCACCTTAGATCCATTCATCTCCTCCTTTCACATTGTGGAAGGCAAGGAATGCCAGAATAGCACTCCTTGACACCCACTTCATTGAGTATCAAAATGTTGTAATTGGTATGGTGGTGACTACTCTTAATGCCAGGAGTGTTTTGGTGACATTCTTCCCAAATTTCACCATATCTCTAGATGATCCATTCTTTCCAACAATACTTAAGGTCCAAGTCCAAGTCTTAGGTGCTGAGCAAGCTGTATTTGCTAGTATGGCAACTCTTCATCACTAGTACGTGTATAGATTGCAAAACCACAGCCTTAATTTACAAAATCAAGGAACATATGATGCTTTAATGGTCCTTATTGGTTTAAGATAAAGTTCTCACAATTATCCAAGTTCTAAGACAAGTAAAAAGAAAAGAACTTGAAAAGCACATGCCTATAAAATGGATCACTAATTATGAGTTATTACACCATACGCATGAGACATCCTCTAACTTTCAATTTCAAAGACTTAATGGTAGACGTGTAAAAACCATCTTTGATGTCCAAAAAGATAAAGGACCATCAAGTATCATTTTCCAACAAATGATGGTCGCACCAGCTCTTACACAACCTAAAGATCCCTCCACTCCTCTAAGTAGTTTTGATCCAGATGAAAGAGCCATTCACATAGAAAAGGTCAATGGACACTTTATTTGGGATGTCGATCCCTTAAAGTGTGTGTAGTGCCCCTTCTAAGGATAGCACATAAGCTAAGGCATTACTTTGATTTAGACTTATTTCTCAAAGTACAATTCAATAGTAGCCAATAAATTCAACCATCTTAAAATGAATACTGATACAATTCCATCAATACCTAATAATCCACAAAATAGAAATACCAAAAGAGTTTAGGGAACTAAGTCATATTATAGTCTCTGACAGATTAAACCGTCATTTCATCTTATACTACAAACTTCAAACAAAATAGATACATCACAAGGTTTATAAGATCAACCAAACAGTTATAATTTCCATACTTAATAATAGCTCTAGTCCTACTATAAAACAACTATATAGATCATTCCATCTTGATGTCCACTAGAGCTCATCCGTATCTGAAAGATTATGAAATACAGGGGGGTAAGTCCAAAGACTTAGTGAGGGATAAGTACAAGTAACAACAGTGTTTACCGAGGAGAAACTCAACTTGATAAGATATCATTTTCAGATTGAATATAACAAAATTCAGAAAAATAGACAGACAGTACTGAAAAGTAAACAAGAAACTCTCTTTCCTTATTACTCCAAGAACATATTACAGGTAGACAGAATCATGTATTCAAATCAAACCCAAAGCATCTGCATTCCAAGAAAAACAGTAAGATATACATTGTAGATTCACCTTATACTAGACCGACAGATAGTTTACCTAAGCGTAATAGCTTGGTATGTGGCAGATGCCTATACGGACTATATAGTGCACTACTGATAACTAGGGGAAAATCCCTAGTGTATCACCCATACCCAGAGAGAAATCCCTAGCGTACCGGTGATATCCAAGGGAAAATCCCTAGCATGCCCCTACATAACCAAACAGATCACCCAGTATGGCCCTTGGCCCACATATCACCATATAGATAACAAAATAATCGCTCGTATAGATGCCCAGGGGAAAATTCCTAGTGCACTGTCGGTTTTGAAGCAACAGATCATAACAGAACAGAATAGAATAGAACAGCATGCTGCCAAGATAACAAAAGATAATAAATGAAAAGATGATAAGCCAGCATAGCCAATAAATACAGAATTGATAATAAATATGCTGACAAGGCAATCAATATAGTATAGATAGATAGATACAAGATACCACCGCATTTTCTTATACCTCCAAAACTGCTACTTTCTCCTTTTCCCCGATGAGCTCTGATCACCACCTTACCATCATCGGAATTGCCATGCAATGGTACCACCGCATTTCTCTCATCAATAGCTTCCTAACCCTACCCTCAGAATGGAGAATGGTCACCAAAAAAGAAGAAACCCGGCAACCCCAAGACATGTAACGATCGGCTCTTCCTCCATCCACCGCTGCTCCTTCGCCCAGTTGGTGGTTTTGAGGTATGGAAGATGTTGGTTGTGGTGAGAGGAAGAATTTGGTTGGTTGGAGTGGAAGAAAAGTCATCGAAAACTAGTCGGAGAGGGTGATGAAGCTTTGGTGAAGAAGAAGAAAAAAGAGAGGAAAAAAAGAAGAAGAAAAAGAAAGAAAAGTGGGAAGGAAAAAAAAAGTGGACTACCTAGTTTCTAAAATCTAATTTTCATCTCTTATATATATATATATATATAAATTTTAAATTATACAATTTTACCTCAAATTTTAGAAAATTACGATTAACCCCAAATTGATCAAAATATACACAATTAAGTCTACAAAATTATAATTTAACCTAAAAAAATTTAAAATAATTAATAACGTGATATTCATAAAATTTTTAAATAATGATGAAATTGTATGTTATAAACAAAATAAATAAAATTTTAAGGATGTTACAATGTGATCCAAGATGTACTTGTGATGAATGGGACTCCGAAAATGAACATGAAAATTACAACCAACTTCATAGATAATGAAAGAAAAAGGATAAAATCTTCAAAAGAAGCTCTTACCGACCTCAAGAACCTAAAGATCTAGATGTTGAGCCACTATTGCCTCAATCATTGCCTTGCTATGAAAAAATCTTTGCACAAACACAAAAGAATAAAGTACTGTGTAGAGGATACAAGCTATGAAAGGTACCCTCCTTCACTCTCCAATTGTTCAATCAAGCATGGTGTTCCACTATAAATAAGGCTTCCTACTAATAGAGATACATATCAATAATTTCAATTGTACACCATTAGAGCCTTATGTATAATCAATGGGAATTGATAGTGATGGAAAGATAAAGCCTCTCACATAGGTAGAAGAGGTCCTCAACTAGCAAACCAAAAATGCTAGAGCACATAACAAGGTCCTAAAAGATCTTGATAGTAAGATAGAGTAAGTCTCTCTAAAGTACACTCCACTGAAGCCAAGGTTGATAGTCTGGCTTCCAAAATGTAGAATTTCATGATAACCTTGTCAATAAGGTACATACTCTTGATAGAGACCACCATCTTCTCTTAGATCAAAGGAAATTTGGTGAGGAGTTCTACCAAAAGGAAGCTAAGATAAGAAGACTAAGAGCCCAACTTGACTAGACAAAAGCTGATAAGCAAAGGGTAATACAACTTGTCTATCCTACTTATACTAGTCAGCTTTCTTATCAACAATCTCCTCCAACCTCACAACCAAGTTACTCAAAATACTTTTTTATGATCTTTAGTCTTTCAAAAGAGAAAACATCTTCTCTAGAACATACTAAATCAAAATTCTCAGCTGAAGAAAAAAGGAAAGCCTCAACATCTTTCTTTCCACATTCCTCCTCCAAAGCAAAGTAAGAAGGCTAACCCCATCCTGAAGCATATATGGCCATAGAAGATTTTAAAAAAGAAGTAATCATTACTATAGATTTAGATAGCTGATCTAGAGTATCTCACGAAGAATTATCTAATGGTAATTATGATAGAGTTTCAGCAATAGAGGTTGCCAATATAACATCATGCTGATGGCATCCAAGACAGGATCAAGCCAGCAAAGAGAAGAATAAGATACTGAAAGCTCAAACTTTGAGACAGAATCACATTAGAACACCGAACCAGTAGTGACCTTGCCCATGGAGAATTCTTTCTCTAAACTAGCAAACGGTCAATAGTTCACCTTTCATGACATCTTTATGCCTAAAAAGAGAGATAAGCTCCATTTCTCTATCATTTAGATTAATCTACAACTCACAAGAGAAAGAGCCAATTTGCAGACTAATTTAAGAGAATTTGCATCTATATTTACAAATACTTTTAGAGATTAGTTCCAAAGTTTTAAAGAATATAGACAAATGTAGTTCTATTGAGACAATAATCCAATGACTACCCTAGGAGAAATCTACCAAGAATTTATTAGAGATGTCTCTCTCACAAGTAAAATGGCAAAACAAGATTATTTCTCTATGAGATGCAGCTCTCTCAAAAAGAACGATCATGACTTCTATCTCTAAAGGATGTCCTAGCTATTCTATATGCTGAATAGGTCTAAGGACCTAAATCTGAAGCATTTTTTCCTCACATCCCTTACTAAAGAAATCCAACCTGAGCTCTAATATATGATACTCGCCAAGAGGAGAAATAGTTTATATTCGCCTTGGAGAAATTCATCAAATAACTCTTACAGGTCTTGACAAACTTTGCAAGCAACAAAAATTTTTCAAAGAACGTCAAGATAACATATCTATCTTGAAGAGGGCCTACAACAATCCTACTTGAAGATAAAGTGTAAAGGTAAAGAAAAGTGTTCCTATTCTTTCTCCAAGAAACCAAGCCTCAAGAAATTGAAAAGGAAAAAGAAGAAGTGCTTAAGGTTCTTCAAAAGGAAGCCTTTTAGGGAAAAAAACACTGATCATTGCTACATTCGTGGAAAGAATGGGCACTTTGCAAAAACCTACCCTAATAAGAGAAATAAATCCACTTGCATGATGTCTCAAGTTCTACAATGTTCAAGTACAACTCTATTTGATACAAATGTTGAATCATTGTACTTTGAATAGAGGGAATAAATAGAAAAAATAGTGTTTTCCATCTAAGATTCATCTTCAGACGATGAAGAGGTACCCCCAATTGAAAAACTCCAGGTATAACTCTAAGCCAATTCTAATCTTCAGGAGACCATTCCATCTCCTCATGTTACAGTACACATTTTTCCATCAAAATATGATAAGCCTATCAAAGTAATTAGATTTATGGATACAAGTGCAATGAGAACCATAATGAATCCAAAAATCCTTCTAGAAGATGCCTAAAAACCTCATTATGAATACTTTCAAGCTGCAGATGGAAAGAAGTTCAAGAAATCCCTAATCAGCAGAAATACTATTGAAATTCAATTCTTTCCAGAATGTATAATACGGATGCAAGTCCTTGGTAGCAAGTTGCATGCCAAAGATCTTTTTATTAGCTTTAATCAATATTATAAAGCCGAAAGACTCTATGTCCTCCCTATAGGCATTAAGTTCAAAAGAAACTTCCAACCATTCACGACTATTTACAAAATCTATGCTCTCACTGATGCTCCTAAACAATATGTTGTGCTTGCCTAGAAACTCCAATAGTATTGTGCGGAGTCACATATAGATTTCAATCATCCTCATCCATTATAGAAAAATGTTGATTTCTTTATTCAACTCTTCTTCAAGTTGAATGAAGATGCCAACACTACAAAGGTTACTTATCCTAAAATAACTTCAGATGACCTTACCTTAGCTAAAAAGAAATACAGCCAACTCCTAGCATTAGGATTGATCGAACAAACAAAATCTAATTGGGCTTGTCCAATATTCTATGTGAACAAGCAGTCTGAACACGTTAGAGGCGAGAAAGACTCGTCATTGATTATAAGTCCTTAAATCACTTTTTACAGGATAATACGTTTTCTCTTCCAAAGATAAGCCAGCCTATGAGAACCTTTTTACAATAGTTCTTAGATCTAGTCCAAGCCTATGAAATTATGGTCTCATAAAAGAAAACCTTTTTTGGGCAACCTAACATTGAATTCCTTGGGATGAAATTCTCAAATGGTCACACCAAACTGGCCCACATATCATTCAAGAACTCCTAAGGACTTTACTCTTAAAGAGGTCAAGCAATTTCTTGGTATCATTAATTATATTAAGGATTACCTTCGTAAGTCCTTTAAGTATACTAACCAGCTATCCAAAAAATTGAAAAAGAATGCCCTCTCTTAGGGAAAACATCATACAGCAGTTGTTAAGAAGCTTAAGGAGATTTATCGAGATCCACCACCTTTAAAGATTCCCAACACAAGCGACAAAATCTTAAAATTGGATATCAGTTATAAGTTTGAGGGAGTTATACTCATTAAAGAGAATGATGGGAAGCAATACTATTATGGACATACCAATTAGCAGTTCAAAGAGGTAGAAAAGCATTATCCCACTATCTACAAAGAAATCCTTGCCAGCAGGTATGGCATCAAAAAATTTGAGTTCCATATTACTGGACATCATTTTAATGTATAGATGGATAACTCCTCATTCCTGAAGATCATGGAGTTCAAGAACGAGGGATTCCCAAAGCCATAATTGTTGAGGCTCTAAGATTGGTTCTCCAAGTACCAATTCATCGTGAGATACATCAAATGAGATATCAATCTCATCCCTGACCTATTCCCTAGACCAAAATTTATCCATCTTATTTCCACTACAAAAACCATTCTCATTATCCTAATGGCCTCACCATCAATAAATAAGTCCGCAAATACTTTTCTAGCCACTCCTATATCCAACAAAACATTCTAAACCCTTAGTGCCATTAAAGATTTTGCAAGGAATAATCTTTTCTTTTATCTTGCAAAGTTTTTAAATGTTATTCATTATAGTCCTGATAAAGCCTATTTTTATCTGAATTACCCATTCTTATGTTTTCCAACATTTTTCTCCATCATTCCTTTACTCGAAGATAGATTATGTTACCTATGGTACATGCAGTTCTATATTATTTTTTAGCACATATGTCTCCGTAGAAGATGGTCTAGTTCTTATATGAAGAATAAAATAAATTATCATTGCTATAGTTTTTCCTGCTATGGTTTGATTCTATAGAAAATTGATTACAATTATTCCATAAAGTTATTTAGGAACAAGCAAGATCAAAAGTACAAGTCATCATTATATTTCAGAGACCATATTACATGAGACAAGTTGCAGAGCTATATCCATCATTTTACTACTACTTGTGGAAAACTCTCCTAAGATCACTTAATCACAACCATGAAGAGTGAAAGATGTTGTACAAGCATCTATGTTACATGAACAACGTGCCAACGTACCCTTCTAAACCATTGCTCATCAACGCCTCATATAGCATTGATCCTTTTTAGGATGATGAGTTTAGATGGATACCATAACTAGCTTGAGATATTGGAATCAGTTGAGAAGTTTTTAGACTCTTCTAGATGATCCCATGGTCCCAAGATTACCATGGCTATCATAATCCCAAGGACAATCATGAAAAGCAAGATATCAATCCTAGCAATGTAGATAGAGTTAGCAAATGAAGTCTATCTATGTATAGCCATAAGGTAACATGTCTTGAGTTATAATAAGGCTAGGTAATTGTGTGACATGTGTCTGAGTGTTGTAAATTAGCCAGCTTGACAAGTGTCCTTGTATTTTTCAAGGTATTTCGTATCATGACATATGTCTAATGCTATATTTAGTAAGATGACAGGTGTCCACTAGAGTTATGTGTTGTAATCACAAGTAGGTAACAAGTGTCACTAGAAAAGAATAGCTATCTCAAACTCCAAAAGACTAGTCTAATCTACTATGAAGTCCTTTGAGTTTTATGCTAATAAATCGGGCAATGTACTCTACTTTGTGATCAAGCTTAGTTCAATTTGAAATTCAGATTGAATAAAACCTCGCATCCTTACACATATACATGGCCTTCAAATTTACTTCATAGTTCCTCTATAGTCATTTCAAGGTCTTAGCTTACATGCTTTCTGATCTTTTACTAGTTTTCTTATCTGACATCTAGATTATGCTTTGCAATTGCTTCCATGTGAGGATGCTGTGCGTAAAAAATAGACTAAAGAAAGAAAAGGACTAAGTCCTTATGCTATGATCCTCTTAGTTGATGAAAAATTCTAGCAAGCCTTTCTTTAACAAGCTAAATAAGAGAAAATCTAACAGAGCCCGCCTGATAGCCTAATATCCTCATATGAAGTTGAATAAGGCTTTTGCTAGGGCCTGAGGTTACCTCTCTCTAAAAGTCTATTAATGAATGCACTTGCTTGCTCCTTTATCAACTTGTGAGGCTCTCAACTAACCCTGGTATCAAAGCCATGTTGATTTTTGAATCTTGGGAAGAAAGTAAGAAGAGAAGATTAGCGTATAGACTAGGCACGAAGAATAGTTGGTTGGAGGAACTATACATCTTTCAATTATATTGAAAGTGCCTAATTGATTCTTTAAAGTCATTTATTTAACTCAACTAAATATTTTATCTTATTATAAATATCAAATTTAATTATTTCATCATTATATCATCCAATTATAAAGGGTCTAACCATTGAAAATAGTAATATTTCCTAGTTTAATGTTATATGTTCAAATTATATTTTAACTCAACTAATATTTCAATGTTTATCTAAAGTAGTTCTACTTCAATTGTCATTATGACCAGTCAATTTTAAGAATAACTTATTTCTATATATATTTTTTTGTTTCTAAATAATTACTACATTAAACTCTTGTTAATAAGTTCATCTACAAAGTATTGTGTTTTCAATGTTCAAGTTTAGAATTAATTCGATAATTCCTTACTTAATAGGTTCATTTTCCTAGTCTATTTTTTATCTTTAATAAACCAAATCTAGATCGAATCTCAATCCAAGAACAACCTAGGTGAGTCTAAATTCTGAATTTGGTATTTTGTCTAAGGATATCACAATGCGTTGCCATTGCACTACTGCATGCTACCATGCACCATCGACCGAAAATGTGAACAACCACTAGAAGAATGGCCTTATCACAAGAAAGAAACCCCTCAGTCAATTTGGTGGTCCACCACCTATAGCCAAATTAATTAACCTAAAACCGCCACCAAAACCCTAGCTCCATCGCTACTTTAGTCGCAACAATTACTTTGTCAATGGCCATCCAAAACCCAAATAGAACCTATCAAAATACTACTCTTGCTAAGCCCACTAATAGCCCTCACTTTATTTTATCATTGTCAGAGATAGGGAAAATGTCACCATCACTATCCAACTTCACCACCCACCTTCTTCTAACCAAAGTCATGATTATCTCAAAGACTTTTTGTTATAACTTATTCATCATGAAGAGAGGAAAAAGGCTACTATGTTAGTTTCTAATGTTATTATTAAAATCTAAAAGTTTGAGCATTAGATGAAGTTGGGCTCCTTAATGAGAATTTGATAGAATTTCATCATACATGTTATATATATAAGCTATTTTTTTAGGGCCCCTTAAAGTGTTTGGCCGTCTTCAATTGACCCCCCAAATTTTAAACCACTTTTATTTGGACCTCTCGAATTTCAATTTATTCCCTAAAAGTTTTGGTTTTGCACATTGACCACTAACATTTATAGCTTTAGGAAATTAGGTCCTAATTCAATTATTTTTTTAGTTCTTTAATTTTTGGAAATTGCTTTTACGCCATGGAGAACTTTAGTTAGCATTTTAGGGTCCCTTTTTTTATCCTTTAATTTATTATTTAGAATCCAAATTGATTTAGTCCTTGGTATTTTCTATTGTTTTTTTTTTTTTTTGTTTATTCTAATGGTTGAGGCATTACAGAGGCCATCATGATTTATAAGCAGGCCATCAAGGATTATCAACATGTGCTTAGCAACTAGGTAGTATCCTCTATGAACTTGTTGTTGGATCCTACTATTCCCATCAACTTTCTTATTAAGGCATTAGTGGAGCTTCAAAGACCAACCTTGAGGTCATGATAGAGGACCTAGTAATTGTGGGTCCATAGGTGGCTGAATTGGAGTTCTATCAAAGCTTTGTCACATCTACTTAGAATATTTCTACTTCTCTTCTTTAGTTATATGTTGTTTTATCTTTTTAATAGCCAAGTGTAGGCTAGACACTATTTTTTCTTTAAACATTGTGATATTAGACTTTGTATTTTTGTTGTAGATATTTGAGCAAGTTTTGTGCTCTTATTTAATTTTCTTAGTTCTATAATTTAGCAGTTCTAATTCTCATTCCCTTATGCTATTTTCATTTTATCATGCTTTAAGTGGGATACGTTTTTCCATGTGCCCTTTAGGGTCTTATCACAGGGATGCCCTTTTGCAAAACTCTTGGGTTGTACAATAAACATGACTCTATGAGCGCCCTTGAGGTCCTAGAGTAAAGTTGATTACTGTAAGCCCCCTTAAAGGTTTTATAGTAGAGTTGATGTCTAAGAGCCCTCATGAAGGTCTTATAGAAAGATTATTTTCTGCACTTTGGGAGTTTTTTAGCAGGGTATTTTTTGGCGAGCATCTTAAAAGTTTTATCACTTAGTTTTTATACCTCGAGGCATTAGTTTACAATAACTTAAGATAAATATTTAGGATAAATCAAACTACTTTACTAAATTTCAAAGTAATATTTGCCTTCCCTCATACTTAGTTGGGCTTTATTCAAGAAAACAGCAATACAAGACTAGATGACTAATGATCATATCCAAACTTTTAAAAAGAAACCTATTCTAGTAAACTTGAATGAACAAACTTTGCCAATGGTAACGTGGTGCACTTTAAGGGTGTGTTTCTTAGGCTTAAGGATGTGCACAGCCTTAAGAGTATTGACTAGGTCATAGAGGGTAACTTCTTGCTTCTTAAGGGTTACTTCTCCTAGGAGCTCACATTTGTTTGTTTTTTTCTCTCAAGAACTCATCTCCTATAAAGACAATTGGTGGTCTTAACTTCTAGAATTGGGCTCTTTCCTTTATCTCAAGAGTTTCTCTAATGATATACTCCAAGATTATGTCAGCTTGTAGCAAAAGGTCTTTCCTTCTTTAAGATAATAACTAGTATTCTCTTGCCATGCACTAGTAGCCAATCATTTTTCCTTTTCTAACTAAAAGTATGGAGCTTCATCTTTATATGATTAGTTGACATAACTGCCCAAAATAGGTTCAATGTAGGCCTCCCAAGAATGAAGTTGTATGCCAAAGGGACCTTGATTTCCATGAATCTCACCATCTTCAAGACTGTTTGGATATGAGTACCCAAGAAATGAGGAAGGGAAATTTCTCCAAAAGCTTCCATGATTTTGCCAATGAAAACAACCAAAGGTTGTTGATATTCTGCAACTAGGAATTATCTATACCAAATTGGAAGAAAAGATCATGAAAGATTATGTCCACAGAATTCCTACTACTTACCAAGATCTTCTTTACCTAAAAGTTGTCAAAGGAAGCTAAAATTCCAAAAGTGAATCATTCTACTTGCCTTTCTTGCTTCTAAATCTTCTTCTATAAGGTGATGCTAGGAAGTAAGAGGTGTATTTTCTATATACCAAAAGTTGGCTCCAAAACATAGCCTTGTGCCTACCTTGCTGCCTTTGCAATAGCATTTTACACATTAAAAAAGTTGTCTCCTATAAGTTCTCTAGAGATCACATAAATGATGCTAGCAATAGGCAAGTTGTAAGTCTCTTATTGATCCTAGCTCGCCAACAATTCAAATTGCTTACCCAAGCCAGTGCTAATAGTCTCCATCATTTCTTTGTCAAGATTACTTCTTGGGCTATCTTTCCTCAAGGTCACAAACTCCTTCAAGTACATTTTCTAGATTAGCTTTCTAATTTCATCCCTTAAGTGGTGGCACTTATTAGTTTTAACCTTAGGCACAATGAAAACAATAGTGCTTCTTGAACTTTTATCTTTTGGATTTTTTTTTCCATTTTCAAGGTATTAGACTAAGCCTTATTACTCAAAGACAACGAGTATTTCTACCCTCAAGATGTCTAGAAGAGTGTACTTGGAGAACAATCTTAGAGGATTATGATGACAGTCATAGCTTTAATTACCTATTTTGGTTCTTTCCTTTTATGCCTTTTACTTGTGGGCATCCAGTTGAGCCATTGTCTCCTTAATCTAGATATACTTCTTGAAGTGACAGGCTACTTTCATTATTCAAGTTCTAATTGATAATGTGGGATAGGAACTCTTAATTAAGATAGGGATCTCATGGACTACTTGAACAAATTGATTCATATGCTCTCTTAAGCCTTATCTATCTTTCTACTTGACACTAAATAGGCAAACTATTGTTACAGGATACTTGTAGTTGATGGAAAAGCTATGTTGTAATGGTCATTTCCATCAAGTAATTGATCCAACATACATTTGACAAAATCATATCAAGGCGTATTTGGACAACATCATATGGGAAACCTTGCAATAAGTAACTTTGCTCAAGTTATAAAGCTCTATGGGCCAAAATGTTGTAAGCTCTTGGGGGTTACTCATGTCGTAAAACTCTAATGATTTGAGACTTTCATGCCATAAAGGAGTAACTCTACTAGGATAGTTAGGCCAAAAACTATTATGCCTAAGGAAGGCAATAACTAAGGGAGATAATCACTTTCTGCGCTGATGTTTTGTTGGGGATTGTGAAGTAAGTGGTATTTCAAGCCATTGTAAAGGTACGACAATACCTTTACTTGTTGAGGTGTTAAAGGGGTTGTACCTCATTCCTCATTCATCCTCTGTTCAATTCTCTTGAGGGATGAAGAAACTTCTCAATTCTGGTAGGAAAATTGGGGATAATGATAATGCTCATTAGCCTATTATGATATTGCTTTAGTTGTAGCTTGTGCTAAGGCATCTTCCACTAATGCCAACAAGGCCTATTAAGTGATGTGCATGATTAGTTTTCCAATGAGTGAAGCTTACACCTCAGATTATACATCCAATGTTGGAGGCCCGCTAGATGCTTGTTCAATCATCAAGAGCAGCTGCAAGTCTAATCAGTTGTTGCAAACAACATTTTCTCCCTATGGTGCCGTTGGAGCATGGAGTCTCAAGCTCTCTAAATCTCATCTTTCTTTTTCATTCATTTATACCCATATATCGAGTGCTTACATAGTTCGAACCCCCAACCTCACACTTTATATGTGAAACTTATGCTACTAGACCAAAGGCCACCTAGCGAGCTCTAGATTTCATCTGCATTCCTAGCATTCTATAAGTCAGGAAATTGTTCCCCCACAAGCAACAACAAATAATGTTGCACAAAATCAAATTCAGGATCCTTTCTGTAAATTAATGAATGGTGAGTTTCTACTTCTAAAATGTACCTGTGTAAAGTTAATGCTTGAGTTAAAAATTAAATGTATAGATGCTTTTTTGGCTATAGGCATTGATATTTATACTAATTAAGTCCTTAGTGGGCTTGAGCCCATTTGAATTATAGGCTCAATCTTAAGTGCACTTGGTTAAGAAGTCTTAATGACTCTTTTTTATTAATTATATTAGTTGTTTATTGAGCTTTTACTTTTATGCCTTTAATGTCTTAATTGGGAATATTAAAAAAATAAAAAATAATATGCATGCACATCATTGCACCTAATAAAATATAGAGAGTTTGAGATGTTAATTATACCTCTTCAAATTGTTAAAAAAAAAATTATAATAATAAATAAGAGTAGTGAACATTATCAATGACTCTTCAAATTAAACTTTTTAAAAATATATATAACAAAAGGCATCCTAAGTATTACAAAAAACTAAAATTTTGGTTAAAAATAATATTTTGTTTTTTAAATAATATTTTATTAAAAAGTTTGACAAGGCTTACTGAGTTAGAACCATTAAAATAATAATTCCAAAAAAGAATTATTGTTCGTATAATTTTAATAAATGTATATAAAATAGTTGAATAATACTAAAACTAATATTAAAACTACCTCATTTTACTCATTTATATTTGTATTTTAATAGTTTTTTGACGAAATTTTAATTTGGCCATTTAAAATAGTTTCATTCTTTCACATTGCTAGTTGCCAAATATGGGATTGGAATCTAACAAGAAACCAATTTCTTTTCTTTCTCATTTCTTTTGTATACCAAACATATAAGTTATACTCACATAATTTCATTCCCTTCTAATTTTATTTCTAATATCATTCTATTTCCATCTAATTTCAATTATCCATGCCAATTACTACAATAAGGCCAATTATGAGCTTAGAATAATAATTTCATATATTTTTTTAATATTTACAATAAATAATCTATATATATACTTTTTAAATTTTAGTAATAATTCCCCCTCCCCCTACAAACAATTTATGTATATATTTTTTATCTTTGTAATAATTTTGAGTTTACATATATTTAAAATTTTAGCAATGATTTTTATTAATTCTTAACCTATTTTAATTTTGAAAAATTCAAAACAAACATTTGGGTTCTTATTTACAATCAAGTAATTTACAAGTAGATTAGGCCCATTATGGCACTTTTATTTTATTTGTTTGAAAACATTTTAATAGAAATTTAGCCAAAGAGAACATTTACAACTTTATAGGAACTCACAAAATAATTAAAATCTCTCCGTTTTGACTTCAACAAAATTATGGCAAAGAGACAAAATAAACATGGGCAAGCCTCATACCATTATTTTAAAGGAGAAAGTTAGTGATAATGTAGGAGTTGGTGAATCATCTTCTACTTCGTCCTCAACAATTGAATTGAGCAATGAATAACAACATCAATCTGAAAGTCAAAGAGTTGAAAAAGATATTAATGTTCCTTTATTTGAAAAAAAGATCTAGAAAAGAGCTTATCAATTTGGCAATATAATGTTGACCAATGAAACAAAATCTAAAGATTTTATATTTGAAGAGGACCATATCATCCCATTCTTGCTAATTATCTAGTTTCTACTAACTATTCTATAGTCAAAATGATGGGGAACATACTTGTATAGATAGGGGATTCCATGCTTGGAAAAATGTCTATGGGAAAATTGTGTTTTTCTCGCTCTTGTAAGATCTTCTCTTAATTCACCACGTAATGTTTGTTTGAAGTGTTGTGCTGATTTAATAGATCAATCTAACATATAGAAAAAGTTATCAATAGGAAAACTGAGCAAATTATCGCAAATAAGTATTTACGATTAAAGATTTCTATAATGATTGATCGTTGGCTCGCATTTCAAGCATGTGCTTTTAGAGGTAATGATGAAATTATTAACTCATTAAATAGGGAAACTTTTATTAAGTTGATAGAGTGTTTGGCATCCTGTAATCAAGATACTTTTGATGTTGTTCTTCAAAATGCTCTTGAAATTACTCAATATATTTCCCCTAGCATTCAAAAAGATATCTTGTACAATTCTATAAGGCATGTACACACTACAGTACATGAAGATATTGGGGAATCTAAATTTTGCTTTATAACTGATGAAGCTAAATATGCATCGAACAGAGAACAAATGGCTATGGTTTTAAGATTTTGGATAAGGCATGTATGTGCAAGAAAGAAACTTTTTATCTAATTCATGTTTCTAATACTTCATCAATGACTTTAAAGAATGAAATTGATAATGAAATTGATGTTCTTTGTAGTGATAATTTTAGCATTCACAATCTTACAAGTCAAGAATATAATGGGGCAAGTAATATGTGTGGAAAATGGAATGGATTGCAAACTTTATTATTAAGAGATTGTCTTATGCATATTACATTCATTGTTTTGCTTATCGTTTGCAATTAGCATTAGTTGCAACAGCTAGAGAAGTGAGTCCGGTTCATCAATCTTTCACAAAGTTAGCATTATTGTTAATAATATCATGGCTTCTCCTAAAAAACATGATCAGTTAAGGACTATTCAGACTTTTAATATTGTAACTTAAATTGCTAATCAAAAGATTGAAACAAGTAAAGAGTTAGTCAAATGCGTGCTTTGCCAAGGACTAGAGATGCTAGTTGGAGCTCCTATTTGAATTGTATTCAAAGCTTACTATGCACGTTTGAAACTACTTGTGAAGTTTTCCAAAAGAATCCTAAATAAGGTAATTATTCCCTTTGTATGCTCGCTAATGCTAGTTATGATGCTAGGAGATCATTTTATTTTACATTTCTTTTGCATATTATGAGGGGTTTCTTGAGAAATAGTCATGATCTTTGTCAAGCTTTGTAATGTAAAAATGAGGATATTGTTAATACAGTGACTTTAGTATCTACTATTGAAAACTTGATGCAAAGAATGAAGGTGTTGGGTTGGAAAAATTTTATCAAAGAAGTATATCATTTTGTCAAAAACATGAAGCCAATCTTCCTAATATGAATGCTCATTATATTCTTGGAAAGGGTAAGCATTGACCCATTGTTGAATATGATACAGTGGAACATCATTGTCAGGTCAATTTGTTTATTACTATTATCAACATCAAAGTGCAAGTGATGAATAGCATATTCAATGAAAGTGCTGCGGAGTTTCTACAAGCATAATACTATTAGCTCAATGTGCCTCATCATTCTAATTTATAGAATTTGACAACAATTTCTAAGTTAGCCAAGGATTGGTGAAAACAGAAAAATCAAAGATTTATCATTTAATCAATCATTTGCTTCGCTCATTATTGATTCTTTCTGTTTCAACAACTACAATTGATAGTACTTTTTCTATTATGAATATTGTCAAAAATAGGCTCAAAAATAAGGTGAAAGATAATTTTTTTCCAATTATTTATTTATTTATATAGAGAAAGATATTGCTAAAAAATTTTATATTAATTCGATCATTAATGAATTTTATGATATGATATAATATTGTGCGGAACTTCAATGATGACATGTATTTCAAATTCATAAATTACAAAATTTACATTTAAAATTTTATGTTATACAATTTTTAGCCACCCACAATCTCAATTCTAAATCCATCCCTAGCCACCTCGATATTTGACTATTCATCACTCATTTGACACCTTCACCAATGTACATTGTGTACCTAAAAGTATATTTTGTAAGCTTAAAAATTTTTTAAAAAATCTCATAGTATTTTGAAAATATATATTATATCTTGACTATTTGATGATTTCGTTACAAAATAAATTTTTAAAAATTTAGAAATAAAAATATATTAAAATATTATAATCTTTCTTTGAATAAGTTAAAAAAAAAAGAAAGAAAGAAAACCCAACGCATTTTCTAACAATTTTACAATTTCATTTAGTTTTGATCATATTAATTGTAAATTTATTTTAAATAATATCTTATAAACTTTATGATTTTATTTTATTAAAATAATTTAAATTTTATTTTTTATAATAAAATTTGACATTTAATAAATTTTAAATTTTATAAAATATAATAACACAGAGTACAAATATAACATAACAAATTTCCCTCATTACTTTTTTAGCCAAGCACTGAAGCTCGACTCATTAACCCAAGCATTTAACTTGATACCCAAGCACTCAGCTTAGTAGATGTGTAGCGTGGCCAACTGCATGCCAGATATCACCACTCATAGACACCTAACCTTCAACTACCTACAAGTCAAGATCCTAAGTAGGCACCAATTTGGAGACTAGCCACCATCGATCCATATCGCTCAGTCGTCTCTTTGGACCTAATATTGGGTCTAACCCAACCTATGGCATCCCATCGAGTGGTAACCCCTCAAGAGCATCCTCAAGGTGACTTAACATAATGCCAATAGATAATACGTATTTCAATGTAAATGATCAAAAATAAATATATAAACAGATCAAAATATATGGTCAATAAAACATTGGCTTGTAAGGCCTTATAAACAATATTCAAAACATTCAACTAGTAGTATGAAATAGAATTGGTTGGCAAGACCCAAAATATCATCATGAATAAGGAAAATTCGGCAAGGCTATAGGATATACAGGATAGAAATAGATATCACAACATGAGTTCTAGGTACCAAAATGAGTATAATTAAACACTAATGAGTAGACAAATAGAGAATGGCACCAAAATGAGCATAATCAAGTGCAAATGAATAGGCACAGAGAGCATAAACAACAAAGATAGCTCATTTCCCATAAGAATAGATAGGTTAAACCATCACCTTAAAATTCCACAAATAGGGTTATCTATGTCCTACAGTCCAAGAGACCCTGGATCCCTATCGCCTATTCCAATAGAATGTATCAAATCCTAAAACACTTGCACCATATCTTTTAAACAATAATTGAATAATTTATATTTTAATATAAGATGTTCCTGATTACGAGGCATATCTACCTATTCCAGGTTCTCACTCCATTTTGAATATAGTAATTTAAGCTATAATACTGAGTTCTGTTGCTGCTAAAAGTGCGCCCTCACTGTGTTGACCAAAAGCTCCCCAAAATTATTTATTTCGCCATTGTGTCACCAGTTAATTTCTCAAACATGCTACAACACCACCGTCCTGCTGTCATGTGCTATCACCTTCAATTCTCCATCTCTGGTGGTCAGATCATGAAATTGGAACAACCATTGTGCTCCTTTTGTTGAGCACATCTAAACCTCTTAATTGGTCTTTCTTTTTTGCCCCTCGCTATCGTAGAAAAGCCATATTCGAAACTAGCCACCATCAAGCTTGAATTCCTGACATTTCGTCGATCCATCCAAGTTGACATTAGTACCATCGTGTTCACTAAATTGAGAAGAATGTGATGGTATGGTTAGTTACAAGCTTCATTAACATAGGAAAGAAACTGTCAATGATGAGAAGACAGGTTTGCATATGAGAATCAAATAAATAAGGGTATGGGTTTGATAATTATAGGCAACCTTCAAAAATTTCAAATTAACATCCAAAACTTCTCTCAACTTTCATTTGAACCCCCAGAAGTTTCAATCAACTTTCAATTTAGCCCTAAGTTTGTTTAGTGCTTTAGATTGACCTAATTAACCATTTTTAATTACATATTGACCCCCAAAGGTTTCAAGTTCCTTACAATTAAATCCTCCTCATTTATATATTTTGAGCCCCAAAATTATGGTCACATTAATATTTTTATTTTTTAAAAAAAAATAATTTCAAAATGATAAATTTAAAGGTGTTGCATCTTGGGATTCATGAGTACTATCTGAGAATTTAGCCTTAAAATTCTCATAGGACCTACCAAATCCCTACTCACATCGATGGCTTCTAATTAAGAGGTTCCTGCTGCAACCCCACTTGAAAGTTCAAGATATAAGAGCCATTAAAAGCAATGCTTAACCTCACACTTTTGCAAGTGGCACTGCCTATTTATCATAGGAATAAGAATGAGGCATTAGCCTCCCACAATGCTTACAAGTCGAGCCACAATAATTTGTTTTTTCCTTTGAACCTATTTCTTGGGAAGGTTCCCATTATTGTGTCTTAGTTATTTTATATGCTTAAGTCCTATTCCCCTCAACGATTTGTCAACTTGCTCTCTATTTATGCCCTTGGTTAGCAAATCCATAATATTATCTTTTGACCTCATATAGTCAATAGAGATAATTCTTTTAGAGAGCAATTATCTAATGGTATTATGTCTATGATGTATCTACCTAGACTTGCCATCATACATACTACTTTATTCTCTTCATTCATAGATTGACTATTGCAATAAATGCAAATTGCTGGCATAGGTTTAGACTAATTAGGAATATCTTCCAAGAAATATCGTAGTTATTCTATTTTCTCACGTGCCTTGTCCAACACTATGAACTCAAATTCCATAGTTGACCTTGCTTTGCAGGTTTATTTGGAGAATTTGCACAAAATGGCCCCTTCTCCTAATTTAAACACATTACTCTTGTGGACTCAGTCTTATGGGAGTTTAATATCCAATTCACATCATTGTAACCTTCTATTATAGTTGGATATCTTAAGGTATATTTCAAATACCTTGAGACTCTAATTAAAGTAATCCAATGCTCTTGATTAGGATTACTGATATATCTACTCAACTTACCAACAGCATATGCCATATCGAGTCTCGTGCAATTCCTGATATACATAAGGCTCCCAATCTATGGGAGTTCTTATTAGGCTATTTTCTTGACTCAAGAATTTTCGTTACCCTTTCTCAATATAGTGACATTGTGTTAGTGCTAGCCTATGAGATGTTTTAATAATTTTTATTCTGAGGATCACATTCATTACTCCTATATCTTTCATATCAAAATTGCTACTCAACAACTTTTTCATCTCTTTGATTATGTCATTGTTGCTTCCCATAATTTGCATATCATCTACATGTAGACACACAATGACATACTTAGAAGTGGTGCCCTTGAAATACACACATTTAATGCACTTATTGATCCTAAAGCCATTAGCAAGCATGACTAGGTCAAATTTCACTGGCATTATTTATGTGCTTACTTTTAAGCCATATAATGACTTCACTGACTTACATACCTTTTTCTCTTGTCCTAGAACAACAAACCCTTCTTATTGTTTCATATAGATTTTCCCATCTAAATCACCATTTAAAAAAGATATTTTAATATCCATTTGATGATTCTCAAGATTATTGATAGCGGCGAATGCAATCAATAACCTAATAGATGTTATCTTAGTCACTAGCAAACAAATGTCAAAGTAGTCAAGACCTTCCATTTATCTATATCCTTTAACTCCTAATCTCATCTTATATTTATCTATTATGCCATCTACTTACATCTTCCTTTTGAAAATCTATTTACACCATAAAGGTTTATTTCTAGGTGGAAGATCCACCAATTCCTATGTGTGGTTTTGCATGATGGACTCAAGTTCACTATTTACTACTTCTCTCCATAATGGAGCTTTTGGTATTGTTATAGCCTCAGTGAAAGTTTGTGGATCCCTTCCTAGCATGTAAGTCAAGAACTTTGGTCCAACTAACTTAGGTATTCTAGTCCTCTTGCTACGTCTAAGTTTATTTTCCTCCTTGTCTGATTCTTGAACTTCTTGAGGTCTTTTAAGTGAGATTTGTCCTTCTTCCTTTTTCCAAAGAAACACATCCTCAAGGAAACTTGCATTCCTTGACTCGATAATAGTATTAACATGAATATCATCTATATTAGATTTATATATAAAAAATCTATACGCTACACTATGTTGTGCATACACAATAAAGATTCCCTCAACTATTTTAGGTTATATCGGACCATTTTAGAAGGTGGAAATCCTACCTTAGCCAAACACCCCCACATTCAGATATTAGTAGGAAGGTGGATAACCTTTCCAAACTTCATAAGGTGTCTTTTCTAGTTTCTTATGAGGGAACTTATTAAGTATGTGGTTTGCAGTTAACACTGCCTCTCCCCATATGTTTTAAGTGCTCCTGTATTTATTAATAAAATGTTCATCATTTCTTTCAACATTCTATTTTTATGCTCTACAGTGGTATTTGATTGAGGTGCATATGGAGCTGTCACTTTATAGATTATTCCATGTTCTGCATAAAACTCTTCAAATGGGTAAACATATTCCCCTTCTCTATCACTTCAAAGAGTTCTTATTTTCCTCCTTAGTTGATTCTAAACCTCACTTTTATATTGTTTAAATACTTCCAAAGCCTCATCTTTACTTAAAAGTAAATAAACATAGTAATACCTAGTGTAATCATCAACAAAATTTATAATATATTTCTTTTCACCTCTAGATTGCACCATTTTTAAATCACATATATTAGTGTGAATTAAATCTAATGGTTCAGTGTTTCTCTCAATTGACTTAGAAGGAATTTTTGTCATTTTTGCCTCAACGCAAATTTCACTTCTTGATTTTAAGTTAAGGTTTAATTTTGGTAATATGCCAATGTTTACAAATTTAGAGATTAACTTATAATTAACATGTCCTAATCTATGATGCCATAAATTAGACAACTCAATCAAATAGGAAGAATTTATTTTGTTATTAGAATCAACACTTGGTACATTTTTTGGTATGATAATCAATTCATTCATCTTAAAAAGACCATCGCACAAATAACCTTTACCGACAAGTATTCCATTTTTAGTAAGCACAAACTTATCAAACTCAAAGACCATTTTAAATCCATTCCTACTTAGCATTAGCCCAAATACTAGATTCCTTCTAATCTCCAACATATGAACTGCATTGTTGAGAGTCAACTCTTTTTCAAAGGTCATTTTTAATATTAATTTGCCAACTCCATATGCCTTGGAACTTGAGGAATTTCCCATGAATAAATGTTCATCCTCAAGCTTTTTATAGGTTGTATACATACTTCTATTGGCACACACATGTTGAGTGGGCCCTGGGTCCACCCACTATTGATTGGGATTTTTAGCTAAGTTTATCCATGAAATAATTGCGGACAAATTCATGTCTCCCACCTCATCAAGTAGTTTGTCAACTTTAGTAATATTAGTGTTCATGCAAATTTTAAGTCTGCAAAAAGAATTACATGACAAGAAAAATGTGGACAAATTTAATATTTAACTTAAATAAAAAGCAATTACAATCTTTGAAAATATCTTTATAATGGAAGACTAATCCACTTATTTTTCTCCTTCAAATTTGATTCAAGGGCTTGATATTTTTTCTTGAATCGAATGTGCAATTCCCTCCTAGATTTGTGGATGAAATCATGAACTTCCTTGAAATCAAGTATTTGTTTTGATATCAAGGTCTTTAGAATTTAGTTGCTTTTGAAGAAGATGTAGAACCCTCATGGTTGCAGCACTTTTTCTTGGCAAGAGCTTGAACTTAAGAACTTGATGCTTGAATTTCTTGATATCTGGTGTGCCTCCTAGCACCCCTTTTTATAGGTACAAATTAAGGTTTGATGACTTGAAACTTGAGTCTCCCTTTGGGCCTAAATACCAGTTGAGATGGGCTTAACTTAATAATGTGCCTTATTTATTTTGGCCCATTTAGCTAATCCAAAATAAAAATTTTATAATTCATTTTGGATTAGCCCATTTTATAAAGTCCAAATTTATTAGGGATTTTAATTTGAGATTCAATTCAATAGTCAATTTAATTGGGCTATCAAATGATAATTTATCCCAATAAAATTTTGATGCCAACAAATGCCCCCACTTCAAAATTTGGTGAATGACATGCCAATTGCAAAACGTGAGGCGAGATTTGAAGTACTCGTGTGTGTATATATATATACACTTCTTCCCTATCAATTTATTTATTTAGTGGGATACCAATCTAATAAAGTTGGGACAAAAATGTCGAGCAGTATGCTATAAACTTGACATCACAGCAACTTTTTTGTTCTTGGCTAGTGGAAAATCAGTTACTAAATACATGGCAAAAATGTTTTAGAGTGAAGCATGGAAATTAGGAAATCAATTTGCTTTATTCTCTTTAGAATACATGGACAACTTCTTGATCTCTTAGCAATTAGCAAATCCATTATTCCTTTCCTTTTCTTTCAAACACGTGGGGCCATCAATCTTGAAATTAGTTTTGACACATGACTATGTTGACTTTTGACAACTAATAATGAGACACCCATTTTCAATTTAGCAAAGGTTGGTTTTGACATTAGCAACAACAACCAGAAATAAATTTGCTGCCCCACGGCCACACCAGTATCTTGCTCGATTTTCTTTCCTTCTTTACGCTATCTGCCAATTTTCTTCATTCTTTTTTTAATTTCTTCACGTAGTCCCACATAACTAACAACATGAGATTGCTTCCAAGTAATCCCCCAAGTTTTGGCAAGAAATCATAGATTTAATGTAATCTGCACAAGTGTTTTCATGCACAATATTAGACCCGTGAGCAATTTTCGTTTATTTGGGAAGTAAATCTCAAATGATTCAAATATCAATTATTGCATTATTCTTTACATGAATCTTGAAGAACATGGAAAATTCCTATTCCTCACACATGAACATTCTATAAATGGTCTCAATGTAGGGTCTTCTTCACACAAGAGTGAATTCTCTTCAACTTAAATCAATTGGCTTTTATCAAATAAGTTTGATGGTTTATGTTTCTTGTTGATAGCTAGCTTTCATCATTCTTCATAGTTTCATAAGGTCATGTCTTGCAAATTTGCACAGCACTTGTTTGTGGATTTATTTAAAAGAAAGCACCTTCATTACATTCCTAATCCTTTTGTTTCTTTTCACAGGTTTCACAAGCATTCATCAAAAGTTTATAGATCACAACTATAATAGGCTTTTATTAATCTGTAAAAGGTAGAATATTGGCACAATCTCTTCCCCTTTTTTTTGTTCTTTGGAGCAAAATATTATGTTGCTAACATGCTTTTTTTTCTTTTTTTTTCTCTGAAATCTCAGTAAGGCTATGAAGATAGATATCAAAGACTATAGTAAACGACTCCATGCATCATGATTCGAGGTGCAAAAAAACTTCTCCAAAGCCAAAAGTACTACTTTATGCGTGTATGAAATGGTCGTGGATGCTCAATCTTCCAAGGCTTGATCAAACCTATCCATGCATGTTGCTGAATGGTTCGAAGAGATAACTAATGAAATGATTGATCAACATTCTGGCGCTTTCACTCGTTCAAGGTCTTGCTGTTGAAATCATCACTTCATAACATTGAAGCAATGGACATAGAACTCTTATTTCCAAACCACCATCTTAGCATTAATGGAAGCTCATAGAGAATTCCAACATCCAAGTTCAGTTAGGTATCCTTTCATACTAGCTATTGGAAGTGGGTAGAGGACGTGATGGGCCATCATGCAGACACCCTTCGTCAATCCAAGATCTATGCAGCTGTTCATGCTTCCCATTTCACTTATATTTACAACAAGAATATCGTCCAAGCATTTCTCGAGCTGTGGTGCTCTTCTATAAAAGCACTACTATTATTGGAGAGCTGTCCATCTCTTTATGAGATCTTTGTGGACTTTGTAGATTGCTAATACGTGGAGATTTCTATGATGAGGTGGTTCCATCTACCAAGGAGTTACTTAATGTCGATACCTACCAACCGTCTTTGCCACAAAGTTGCAAGTATCTATTCACAGAATACCACATGCTTCCAAAGGACTCCAATGGCTATCTATTTCTGACTGAATTAGGTTTTGGTTCAGAGGCTCGACTAGATATATACAACCACTATCAAGGCCATCCAGAAAAAGACTTGTCAAGCCAAAGCTATCTCACAATCCTTGTAAGGATATCAACGTATCTCTTTTGTCACGCACCAAGGAGTATGATGAGTCTTTTTTAACGCTTGAGATCGAAAAGGATATTAGGGATGAAACTTATTTGGTTGCTTTCCTTTCATGTTGGTTATGCAATTTTACTTTACCATATCATAAAGTTGATAAGGTACGTGTTTCTGTTTTCAAAGTTTCAAGTAAAACAGCTTGTGGCGATTATTTTTCTCTAGCAACTCCTATATTAGCAAGCATTTATCATGGTTTGAGAGAGATATCTACTTCTAAGAGTTTGAGCTAGTCCACCGCCATCTTTCCCATTCATTATGTGTACAACTGGATTGACCACTATCTTCAAACATATTTTCCATCCAACCTTGAATAAATTGAAGCTCAAATGGTGAAATATGCAGAAAATAATATGGCCAAACACTTTGAACTTGTTGAGGTACGTGAATTATTCCACAACATTAATCCCTTAAAGCTTCAAAACTTGCGCACATAAGGGCAAACCTCAGTGACAGATGATGCAGGCATATCCGATACCTACAAAGATCGTTTTGTGGCTTTGCGGTCTAGCTACTTAACATTTTAGAGTGGGGCAATATGTATTGTTGAAGCTAATAGTCCTCATTAATTCAGCTGGCAACATGGTTTCTGTCAAGACATTCCAGGCCACCTAAAGAGGGAAATTCTTAAATGTGAGTTGGTTGAACTTGTTCAACTTTGGCAGTCTTGTACTTTGTTTGGCACATCTTCCAAGTTAATTGTACCAAATAGTACATTCTCATCACCTTTGGTTATGAAGGAATATGCTGATTGGTGGATTGAACATTAGAAGGCTTATTCAAGGGAAAACACAAAAATCATTCTCAAACTTAATCAACCCATAGACATGAATCCCAAAGGATCTCAAAGGGCTTTAAGGCAAGGTTCCAAGGATGTCAAAGTCATTCCATCACCTCAAGATTCAATTGTTGGCATAGAATCAGTAGCAATGCCTTTCAAGAAACAGCAGACTCTTCATGTAGACTCGACTCCCAAACCTATCCTTATAGCTAGTCCAATTGAAGAAAATAAAGTGATTTCTACTTTATCGCTCTCTAACAATGAATCCAGCAACTAATACCAATTTAAAAAGACATCGAAGGTTCTTCACTTAGAAAATATTAGTATGAATTCTACATTTTTGGCAGATGTTCCAAGTTCTTCATTACCTTTAGAGGAATTAGCAGAATATGTACACACATTCATTATCATTATCATAATTTTATTCAATTACATTACTATCCTCCTTCATCCATCTTATGTTTTCTTTATTTTCATTTTAGCTTGCAGACCTTGAAAAAGAAATTCCTATCACTTCTAAAGGTAGTATGAGCTCAATTAATGAAGGCAATCCTTTTGGCTTATGCAGAGGAAATGTTACTTCCCATCCCTCTAGTAACAATGCATCAATTATCTTTTTTTTTTTGTAAAATTGAAACCTTCTACAAGTATTTAAATGTTATTGCCTATTTCTATTGTAGAAAAGTCACTTGTTGAGGAGAATGCGCATAAGAAATCCAAAAAGACATTTAAAGCTTTATCCTAGCTACTTCCACATTCTGAGATTTCTGAATTTTGTCCTTGAGTTATAAAAATTGAAGCTGAGTAGATATTGATCAAATTTTGTTAGGAACGAATATGCTAAAAGATCATGAAGACTCTATTTAAGCAGCTTTCAGACGTGAAGCCAGCAATTGATGATCTGATTGTAGAGATAAGGACATATATGAGAGATACATCATCTTTAGAGAGTAATCTAAAGTCCTTCTTTAAGGGTACCTACAACTACACAAAACTCAAGTCAGACTCCATACAGAGAGAAAAACAAGAAGCTCATGAGAAAGCACTTTTTCTTGCACAACAAGATCATTCTAAGGTTGAGACAATAGCGACTAATTGAGTTGAGGAGTTAAATACTCTAAAAGCATAACTTCTTCAAATCAACAAGCAGCAAGAAGAATTGAAGGCGCAACTTGCTGAATTGAACAACAAGAAAGAGTTTACAAACGTATCACTCCATAGGCAGAAGAAAACCTCTCCACCATTCAAAAAGAAGTAGCAATCAAGAGGGAAGAAATTTTGAAGCTTGAGAGCACTCTATTTTTAACTGACAAAGAAGTTGAAGCTTTGAAGAGAATGGAGGCATTACTCAAAGAATCCTGCCATGATATAGCCCCTTTGATTTTTTTATTTGAGCATTTACCTTCTTAGCATTTGGTTTTTGTCAATTAATGTAAAAGAATATTCATATGCAATAAAAGCTCTCTTCTTTTCATCAATCTTTCGCTTCACCTTTTTTTTTTTTACTCTATTTTCTACACTTTTCTCATCAACACCAACTAAGCAAAGATCAACCACATGCTCTCAATGATTGAATAATTATAAACTGGCTCAAACTTTCAAATAAATTGGCTATCTTTAAGATAAATCAAACTTGTTTAAAGACGAGACTAAACTTAGAAAATAAATTCCAAGCTGCCTGCATATCCAATCAAGGGGATCAAGTCATTATTTAGTTCAAAGAATTTTTTTTTTAAGGGGGGGCCATACACAATTTACACTCATGCAAGCCATAAGTATCCATAGTTTAGCTACCCTAGACAAGGTAAAGTATTTCTATATTTTAGCCACACAAAATACTTTCAATGGAGTAGGTTAGCAGTTTATCCACATATACTACCATTGGTGGGTACCGTACATAGTTTATACTCATGCGGGTTAGGAGTAACATGCAATTTAGGCTTATACGTTAAGGAGCAATATACAGTTTGGGCTTGGCATCAAGGAGCACACTTTTTATAGATAATAGCGCTTCAAAAACTTTCCATTTATGGGGTTAATGCTCAATCCATCTTTATCCACCAATTTATGTACACAATTTGTGTAAGCTTTTTTCACCATGTAAAGGCCATCCCACTTTGATATAAACTTGTTTCCCATTCGCTGGGTGATGGTAATTAGCCTTCTCACTACCAGGACTAAATCTACAACTTGAAATGATCAAGGGCAGACCTTTTTGTTGAATGCTTTTGTCATGCAAGCCTAGTAACACTCAAGTTGCTATTGAGCTTCAAGCCTTTTCTCATCTAATGCTTCCAATTCTTCAAATCTGAGATGAGCATTATCCTCAGTGGTGAGACCTTTTTAAATTACAATATGGAGTGAAGGTATCTGACTTTCAATGGAGAAAATAGATTCAACTTTGTACACCAAAGAATATGGAGTGGCTTGAGTAGCGATTCGATGTGTCGTTCTATATGCCCACAGTGTTTCTCCAACTTTCTCATGCTAGTCTCTTTTTAACTTCGATATTACATTTTTCAAAAGGTTGCACAAGGTTTTATTGAATACTTCAGCCAAACCATTTGCCGCTGCATTGTACATCGAGGAGTTATGCTACTTGAAACCAAACTGTGCGCATAACTTATCCATTAACTTGTTATAGAATGGCTTGCCATTGTCGATGATAATGTAGCGAGGCACCCCATATCGAAAGATAAGATTCGTACAGACGAACTCAACTACTATCTCCTTCTTTACCTCTTTAAGAGGAACTACCTCTACCCATTTGGAGAAGTAATCAGTAGCTGCCAAAATATACACATGACTAATAAATGACTTTAGAGTAATAAGCCCTACAATATCAAGACCCCAAGCGTCAAATGGCCATAAAGTAATAGTAGGATGTAAAAGCTCTGGAGCTGGTGTATGAAATTTTTATGTAGTTGGCAAGCTTCACACCTCTTTGCATATTCTAAAAAATCTTTTACCATCATTGACTAATAGTCACCCATCTTTCTAATCCAAAATGGGAGCTTAGGACTAAACTAATAGGTGCCACAGACCCCAGAATGTGCTTTGATCATGGCTTTCTTTGTTTCTTCGCTACTTAAGCAACATTGGTAATTACCTTCAAAAGATCGATGATACAAAGTATCTTTGTGTATAATAAAACAAGACAACCTCTTTCATATTTTTATCTTACAGCGAGGATCATTCAGTAATTTTCCATGCTTTAAGTAATCAATAAATGGACTCCTCCAATCGTGATCGTCACCAATCAATATTGATATGGCATTTGAATCTTTATGAAGGGGATGGCACAATCCACTAATTACATACAGAGACATTTGTTGTTTCTCCCTCAGATAGAGCAAGAGTAGTTGTTAGGTTAGCCAATGCATCAACCATTCTATTCTCCTTTCTCAATACGTGGTTTAACCTATCACTTTCAAATTTTGTTAATAAGTCTAAGGTCTGCTGAAAGAAAAGCACAAGATACTCTTTCTTAACCTCATATTCTTTCAAAAGCTGATTGATGATTAGCTTTGAGTCACCGTAGATCTCAATTTCCATGATCTCTATCTCTAAGGCCATCTAAAGTCCAATGATCAAAGCTTAGTACTCAGTAATGTTGTTAGAGCACAACCTGTATAGTATGATGGAATATGTCAACATTTTCTTTTATGGTGACACAAAGATAATCCCTGCCCCCGATCCATCACCTCTAGCTACTCTATCAAAAAATATCGTCCATGTTTGGAGAACTTCAACATAGAGAACATCTTCATTGGGGAGGTCATCAGATAACTCCCATTCGATAAGGATAGGATGTCAACCAGGAAATTTTCCAAAGCTTTTCCTTTAACAACCTTTTGTGGTATATAGGTGATCTCGTATTGGTTGAATATAATACATCATTTCACCAATCTCCTAGAGAGCACGAGTCTTGACATAATAAACTTGACTAGATCAGCACACGAGATGAGTCATATAGTGTATACCTTAAAATAGTGCTTCAATTTCTTAATGGCATAGAATAATGCTAAGAAGATCTTTTCAATAAGGGAATATTTTAATTCATTTCCAGTCAGGGATCTACTTAAGTAATAAAGCGCCCTTTCTTTACCCTCTTCATTTTCTTGAGCCATAAGAGTGCCAATCAACCTGTCTTATGATGCAATATATAATATAAGTGGCTTTTCAGGTACCGGAGCTCCCAACACTGGCCGATTTAAGAGATGCCTTTTTATACTTTCAAAAGCATTTGGCATCCTTTATCCCATCTAAAAGGGGCTTCTTTCTTCATAAGATGATTAAATGGTTGGCACTTTCCAACGAGGTTTGATATGAATCTTCTTATGAATGCAAGACTACCTTGCAAGCTCCGCAGTTTCTTTAAGATCCTCGGCACATGTATCTTCTGAATGGCATCTATCTTTGTGGGAGCGACCTCAATACCTCTATGATGGACTATGAAGCCAAGAAACTTGCCTAATGTAATGCCAAATGCACATTTGAGAGGATTTATCTTCAAGTTATATTTTCACAACCGATCAAACACTACCCAAAGATCTATCAAGTGATCACTTCTTTTTTTACTTTTAACAACCAAATCATCAACATAGCATTCAACTCTTTTGTGCAGCATGTCATCAAAGATGTTCTGCATAGCATGCAGGTAAGTAGCATCTGCATTCTTCAATCTAAAAGGTATCACTTTATAACAGTAGATCTCCTTTAGAGTACAAAAAGCTATACACTCCTCATCTTGCAGTGACATTCTAATTTGGTTGCATCCTAAGGATCCATCCATGAAGGACAAAGCTTCATGACCAGTAGTTGCATCGACCATGAGCTCAATGATAGGCAACAAAAAATCATCTCTTGGGCACACTTTATTTAAGTCTCAAAAGTCAACACAAATGCATATTTGGCCATTTTTTTTCTTGACAGGCATAATGCTAAATATCCATGTCATATACTTAACTTCTTTGATAAACCCAGTATCAATGAGCATGTTTACTTCAGCTTCAATTCGGGGGACAAGCTTTAGGCAGATAACTCACTACAACTGCTTCACGGAGTATACCCCATACCTTACACTGAGGTGATGAATTGAAACTTTGGGATCCAATTCCAATATCTCTTTATATGTCCAAGTGAAAATGTCTATGTACTCGCTCAAAGTTCTTCAATACTACTCTTTCTTTTCATTACTTAAGAAAACACTTACGAATATAGGGCGTGGCTCCTCTATTGTGCCAAGATTCAATTTTTTAAGCTCGTCCATAGTTGTTTGTCCACCATCTTCAAGTTGTGGAGGAGCTTCTTGAACATCATCTTCAAAGGCTTCTAAGTCAGAATCTTCACCAATTATAACATGATAGCATAAGTGTGGCTCATTATCTTTTTCATCATCAAACTAAATAGTATTTATAACTTTTACACTTTGAAATATGACCCTCCATTGTATAACTTTATTTATTTTCATAGTGGGGACAAATATCGCTCTCCACCTATGATAATTCGTATCTTGCACAAAGTTACCTATAATCAATCTATCGAACTCTCCAAGGTACTGAGGGCTTGGCTCTTTTTTAATACTTGTGTAATTAGAGCTTATAATAACCTCTACTTTATCTTCATGTCCACCATCTTCATCAAATGAATATCTCATCATAAGTCGTATCACCTTTATCGGTCTATCCATACTGATGATCAGGATTGAGGATTTGGTTTCACTCGATTGAGATAAGCAAATAGTCTGACTTTTAGCTCTAAACTCCAAAACATCAACCTTATCCCAATTAGTTCTTTTTCTTGATTTTTCTACAGCATTACTTCCAAATCGAATGAAGACCGACCCTTGTAGATGACCTGTCACAGGCTCTTTACAAATTGATAGATTCTGACCAAGTCTATCAAAGATAGAAGGATGATTGGTGTGAGTGCCCAGTCGATTGAACACAAAGACAAACAATCACTCGACTTCTGACTTTTATCATTTCTACCTTTGTCAACTGTAATATATTACTTCGGATTACCTTTTCCATCAAACTGTTGGAGCTTTGGTGGCTGGTAACCGATCAACATCCTTAGTGCATCAATCCACTTAGTATATGGTTTTGAGTACACGAGCAAGTTTTACAAAGCTCTACCATACTGTGCTCTGATAGTGTTAGTTATCATCTCTTGCAATTGTTGCACGGATAGCACAACGATAGATGTCATGGAGTGATTAGATTTCTACACTAAATATTGCTTGGGTGGCACCTTATTCATTTGCTTCTCATTTTCAACATGATTTGAGAACAATAAACGATTTGACTAGACTCTTCGACATTTGAGTACTCCAGCTTGTTCATCAATTAGGCAATTTAGAGGTCTTTATCTTCCATAATCTTCTGAAGATCAACTATGGCTTGAGCTATTTGAGTAAGTTGTTCATCCACTGTGGTTGTTTCAGTTACCATCGTAGGTAATGTGACAAAAAAAGATGATTTGGACTTGATCTCCATAGCACTTGCTGAGTTCGAGCCATCTGATGGAATATTATCAACAATCTTGTCCCCAGTAGAAGATTAACCAGTCACGGCAATAATATCCATAACTTTCATTTGATTCATGATTGTGACTTGATTCTTCTTGGGTGCCATAGAGAGTTTGGAAATGAAAACTAAAACTTTGGTGTAGGAGAAAAAGATGAGAGGTAGAGATGGTCCCACTAAGCGTGCCAGAAATTTTTTCACGTAAATTTTGAGTATGCAAAAAGAATTATAAGATAAGAAAAATGTGGACAAATTTGATATTTGATTTAAATAAAAAGTGGTTACAATCTCTAGAAATATCTCCGTAATGGAAAACTAATCCTCTGATTCTTCTCCTTTGAATTTGATTTAAGGGCTTGATGCTTGTTCTTGAATCAAATGCGCAATTCTCTCCTAGATTTGCGGATGAAATCATGAACTTTCTTGAAATCAAGTATTTGTTTAGGTCTTCAGAATTTGGTTGCTTTTGAAGAAGATGTAGAACCCTCGTGGTTGCAGCACTTTTTCATGGCAAGAGCTCAAACTTAAGAACTTGATGCTTGAATTTCTTTATGTCTAGTATGCCTCCTAGCACCCCTTTTTATAGGCACAAATTACGGTTTGATGACTTGAAGCTTGAGTCTCCCCTTGAGCCTGAATACCACTTGAGATGGGCTTAACTAACCAGTGGACCTTATTTATTTTGGCCCATTTAGCTAATCCAAAATCAAAAATTTATAATTAATTTTCGATTGGCCCATTTTATAAAGCCTAAATTTGTTATGGACTTTAATTTGAGACCCAATTCAATAGTCGACTTAATTGGACTATCAAATGATAATTTATCCCAATAAAATTTTGATGCCAACAATTATCATGAGTGGTTTTTCTCTTTTTTGAAGCTCTGCCTTACTAAAAATAATATTAGCATGAGTGGTCTTTCTCTTTTTTGAAGTTTCACCTTGCTGATGGCGTTGATAATCCTTGGCTTGGTAGCCTAGTTTGCCACCAATATAGCAAGCTCCTTCAAACTTTTTTTTATTTTTGTCTCGTTTTTGGCTAGAAGGATTTATTTTGCACTTTTTATTGGACGAACCTTGCTCCACTGCATTTATTTTAATTACATAGTTGCTACCTATTTTTTTTCTTGGAAATTGCTCATCTCATGAGAATTTTAAGGTTGAATACCCAGAGAGTACTTATGAACCCCAAGAGCTATTCAAGACCAAAGTGAACACAACAATGAGAACTTAAATTAACTATTAAGTGATATTGTGTGAAGTTCTATGATCTTGGTGTACATAAAAAACCAAACAATTCAAGAAATTACATTCACTGGTTGGCGAGTGCATCTAATAATTCTTAGTATGGATGCTTCAAAGTCAAAAGCTACCTCTCTTGATGTGGTATTGCTCAAGCTAAAACTCTTTCCTTTGTGTTTGCATTCATATGCATAGTTGGTAAGATAATTTTCTTATTCATGTGAGGGATTGTAAAACTTAGCGTATTTATATGTCAAAATTAAATAGTTAAATAAGAAAATAGAGATTAAATTGAAAAATAATTTAAGGACATTTTAGTGGATAGATTTATTAGTGGATAGAATGAGTCTATCCATATTGGATAAAAGGATACGGGTGTGTAAATAAAATAACTAAAGTTATTTTTCCCCAACAGACATACCCTTATAGAAAGGATAGCTCAAAGGCTAGAGCTATGACTTGAGCTCATAACTCTTTAATAGAGCCCTAACTACTCATTAAAAGAGTAAGTTATAAGATTTTATTCTATAAGTGTGTCCTTAAAAGAAATAATTATGATGAAGAATTATGTCTCATCAACAAAATTGCATTACACAACTATAAAAAAGAGTTTCTAAAACCCAAACAATGATAAAAGAAGAATAAAGCATACTAGCATTTGTTTGAGCACTTTCACATCACTATTCATTTCAGAAAGAGTTTCAAGTCAATTTGGTTCATCGATCTAGTCAAATGGAGTGTTGCCTTTGATCAAGAAGAGTTGTTTTATCTTAGGAGGCTATTTGTTAGTGACCTTCAACATTGTAGAGGGACAAATAAAGCCTTAAAGACACTGTTGGAGCAATAAACCTCAGCTCAAGTTTTTCTATTATTGCATTTAACATATTCAAGTAGGATTTCTTACTCTTTTATTTTATTTGGTATTGTTATATGAAAATCCGGTCTAAGTATTAAATATTTATGCTTTACACACTTAGAACATTTCATTTGTTTGATATGTTAAACTAAATTTAATTCTTAAATTCCTAATTTATGTGCACAAGTATACACACACCTATTATTATGCTAAACTAAATTTGATTCATAAATTTCTAATTTCTATGCATAAGTATACACACACCTATTATTTCCTAACAATTGTAAAGCTTTATTTGTCCCTCTATGTTGCCAAAGGTCACTAACAAACAACCTCCCAAGATACAACAACTCTTCCCGATCAAGGACGACACTCCAATTGACCAAAATAGTGAACCAAATTGACTTGAAACTCTTTTATAAAATGAATAATGATGTGAAAGTGCTTAGTGTAGTGCTCAAACAAATGCTAGTATGCTTTTTTTCTTCTCTGATATTTGGTTGGGTTCTAGGCACTCCTATTTATAGTTCTACAATGCAATTTTGTTGATGAGACATAATTCTTCATCATAATTCCTTCTTTTAAGAATACAACTGTAGAATAAAATCATGTAACTTACTCTTTTAATGAAGAGTTATGACTCCACTAAAGAGTTAGGACTCCACTAAAGAATAAAATCATGTAACTTACTCTTTTAATGAAGAGTTATAACCCAGTAGACCTAATAGGCCCAACATCAAATGAGACAGCCTGGAGGCCCAACGGTAAGTCTATTTTGTCGATCGATATCGACCTCACTTGGTAGGGTCTGCGGTTGACCCGTATCAACCTCATGACCACTCTAGAAGTTCAAATATTTGAGTCTGGTCAACATGTATCGATCTCAAGACCAACTCTAGCATTGACTCAGATCCTTGCCATGTTTATTAGTCTGACAAGCCGCATGCCTCCGCATTAATGACACATGATAGCAGGTACAGCCGCTACCACCAACCCTAACAACCCTACCAACAATTTTAGCAGAGATGCACCTCTACTAGCATTGTTTATTTGAGAAAATAGGAGATTTAGCCATCTGGCATAGTACTGGGATCTGGACATGGAATGACCCCCAACCCCCTTGCAAAGACAAAGGTTAGTACATCTGATAAGGGTATTAGGGTCAAGTCACGCCTACAGAAAGCTATAAATACTCTAGGCTCAACCACGCTCAAGGTAATGCCCC
>JACGDI010005764.1:480587-509656 GCA_014898725.1 Jacaranda copaia
AATGTCATCTTCTTATCTACACTGAAGAGGATAAACTTGGGCAAGTTGAAATTCTAGTCTGTGCGCACGTCGCTAGTCGCATTCGAGGGGTCGAAGATCATACCGGAGAGGTTAATTGACTTGTCCACATCTTTTAGGGAGGCTCCTCAAAAGAGAATATTAATGTTGAATTACCTTATAGTCGATGCCCCATTTGCCTATAATGTCATCATTGGTCAATCTACCCTCAATGACTTTCGTGCCATTGTGTCCACCTATCACTTGAAAGTCAAGTTTCCAACCTCTACCAGCACGGGTGAGCTCTTGTGCAATCTAAAGAAGGCATTGAGATGTTAAAACATCTCGGTCAAGCCAACCGAGCAAAAGACTCGACAACAACTAAAGACTTTGAGGGACAGTTCTATAGCAAAACTTGAAGAGTCCCAAGTCAGCAAGAAGCGAAAGCTGAAGGACACCAGAGTGGAGCCTGTCGAGGAATTCAAAACTATTGAGCTCGAAGAGGGTAATCCCAAAAAGACAACCTATATTGGGACAGACTTAGGGCCCCACTTGGAATATGTCATGGTTGATTTCTTAAGGAAAAATATTGACGTCTTTGCATGGAAAGCATCCGACCTGCAAGGGATTGACCCTAATGTCATTGTGCACAACCTTAACACTGACCCCTCATACAAGCCGATCAGATAAAAGACAAGGACATTCAACGCTGAGAGGATGTAAATCATCGAAGAGGAGGTTAGAAAACTCTTAGATGTAGGGTATATTGTAGAGATTCAGTATCCCTCTTAGCTTTATAATGTTGTTTTAGTACCAAAAACTAAAGGACAGTGGCGGATGTGTAATGATTTTACTGATTTGAATAAAGCATGCCCTAAAGATCCTTACCCCCTGCCTTGGATAGACTTACTAGTTGATTCAACTGTGGGTTGTGAATTGTTGAGTATGATAGATGCATTTCAAGGCTATCATCAAATATGCATGGCACACGAGGCTAGGGATAAAATATCTTTTGTTGTTCCTAATGGTGTGTATTGCTTTCTTATCATGTCGTTCAGTTTAAAAAATATCGGGGCAACTTATCAGTGATTAGTTAACTTTATGTTAAAAAATGAGATTGGAAAGTCAATGGAAGTCTACATTGATGACATGATAGGCAAGACAGAAAAAGCTCAAAACCACTTGCTCGACCTCAGTCATACTTTTGAAATATTGAGGGCATTTAGATTGAAGATAAACCCGAATAAATGCATGTTTAGGGTCTGAGGAGAAAAATTCTTGGGCCATATAGTCAGCTAGAGAGGCATTGAGGCCAATCCACAAAAACTTCAAGCAGTCTTAGATGTCGCCCCTCCAAGAATAGTTTAGGAAATTCAAAGGCTAGTCCAGAGAATCGTGACTTTGGAAAGGTTCATCACGAGGTTGGCTGATAAAAGCCTCCCCTTTTTTAAAATTCTCAAAAATGCCAGAAAGATGAGTTTTCACTTGATGGAACAGTGTAACCAAGCGTTGATCGAATTGAAATAATATTTGGCCTCACCCCCAATGTTAGCAAAACTCAAGCTGGGGAAGTACTTTAGATATACTTAGCAATCTCAGAAGCATCAATCAGTTCACTACTGGTATTGATTAAGAATAGCAACCATCGACCAGACTACAATTGCAGTAAGTCACTCCAAGGGCCAAAACATAATTATTTGGAGATTGAAAAATTTTTATTGGCCTTAGTGACTACTGCTCGGAAGCTGAGACCGTACTTTCAGTCTCACTCTATTACAGTGCTAACAAACCAGTCGTTGAAGCAAGTATTGGCGAAGCCAGATACATCAAGAAGACTGACCAAGTTGGCGATCGAGCTTGGAGAGTTCAACATCAGTTTTCAACCTCGAACAACCATCAAAGCTCGAGTACTTGCTGACTTCATTGCAAATGAGTCGACTTACCCAACAAAAGTATCATTGCCCCTCTTGTTTAGACCTTGCATGTAGATGGGTCATCGACAACATCTGGGGGAGGAATTGGGGTCGCTCTTCGCTCCCCAGATGTGGAGAAATATGATTTTGCAATTAAACTAGATTATACAGTCACAAATAATGAGGTCGAGTACGAGGCCTTGCTGGTAAGAAAGAGAATGGCGCTTGAGCATAGGGTCAAACACTTGGTGGTGATTACAGACTCCTAGTTAGTTGTAGAGTAGGTTAGGGAAAATTTCAAAGACAAAGAACAGTCGATGGCCCGATACCTGGCCGAGGTAAAGAGGTTACAATAATTATTCAAAAGGTTTACTCTCAGCCAAGTCTCACGTTCCAAGAATGAATAAGCATATGCCCTTTCCAAGTTTGCCAACTCAATTAGAGGAATAAGAGATAAGAAAATCATATTTTTGGTCTCAGACAGGCCGTCAATCGCACTCTCTGATGAAAATCTTATAATAGCCATCGACAAGACATCTGTTTCTTGGTAGATCCAATAAAACTATATCTCAGCCAAGGTGTTATCCTTGATGACAAGAATGAGGCTAAGCGCCTTCAAGGTCAGGCCTCTAAATACACCCTCAATGAGCATGGTCAATTATACAGAAGATCCTTCACTGGACCCCCCTTTAGATACTTGGATTAGGATCAGGCATTAAAAGTGTTACTATATGTTCATGCAGGCATGTGTGGCAATCATTCTAGAGGAAGGTCTCTTGCCCATAAAATAATCAAGTATGGATACTTCTGACCAACATTGTTGAAAGATTTGGTAGATTTCGCATGCAAGTGTGCATCATGCCAAGTCTATTCCAACCTACTGCACCAGCCAGCTATGCCGATGGTTAATGTCTAGATTTCCTGAATGTTCAATCAGTGGGGAATTGATATAGTGGGTTCTTTGCCAAGATCGACAGGGTAGCAAAAATTTATAATCTTAAAGATTGAATATTTCACCAAGTAGGTTGAAGCTGAGGCTATCCCTAAGATAATCGATGCGGCCATAAAAAGTTTTATATGGAAGAACATCATTTACCATTTTAGGCTACCCAAGGTACTCATTTCAGATAACAGCACTCATTTTCAGAGTAAGAGTACACGAGGTTGGTGCAAGGCTTTAGGAATCGTATAATATTTCATATTAGTGGGCAATCCTCAATTGAATGGGTAGACCGAGGTGACCAATCAAACTGGTCTCAACTAATTAAAGGCTAAAATTTAGGACACTGAGGCAAACTGGGCAGATAACCTGCCCAGCGTGCTGTGGGCTTACAGGACGACTCCTTGAACAGCTACCGATCACACCCCTTATAGCCTAGTGTATAGGTCAGAAGCAGTTGTACCATCAGAATTGATCCAACATACTACTCCGATCATCCACTACCACCCACTAAGAAACATGTTGGAGAGAAAGTTGGATCTCAAAACTATCAATGAGCGTCAATAGGAGGCCTACAATACTATGCAGCACTACAGATCGAAGATGTCCCAAACTTATAATAAAAGGATCAGAGAGAGTTATTTCAATGTTGGAAATCTTGTCCTCAAGAAGGTGGAGGTCTCCAAAAATGTGGGCAAGCTCAAACCAAAATGGAAAGGGCCATATTCCATTATCAAAATAGCAAAGTATAATACCTACAAGCTAGCCAACATGCAAGGAGGGAAACTCCCCCGCCCATGGAACACCATCAATCTCAGGAAATGTTTTATTTAAAAATTGTATGGCGCTTATACTTGTGGGCTATTGGCTTAAATAAAATTGTAATTCTATTAGCTTAATTGTTATCTTTAATAATTCTAGTCGACCCCACAGTCAACGACTAAGCAGTCCCTTACTGCCACCTAAATGGCTCCTAGCCATCCAAAATTTCTAATCGATCCCGCAGTCGACAACTAAGCAGTCCCTGGCTGCCACCTAAATGGCTCCTAGCTATCCAAGTTCATAATCAATGCCTAAGCAACCTCTTGCTGTCGCAAATGGCTCATAGCCATCCAAGTTCCTAATCAAACCCGTAGTCGATGACTACGTAGCCCCCCACTGTCTCTACTTGACCATCCATTTTTTGTTGACCCCACACTTGGCAAGAGATGCACCTCCTTTTTTGAAGGGCAATTAACTCTAAGGGTTGAGCAGATAACCAACAAATAATATGAAGCAATCGACGACACAGTAGTGCAACACCATTACTATGTAATAGGAAACTAAATATTTTTCACATTATCACAACAAAAGTAAAATGCTATGCATGCCGCTACATGAGGAGAATGAAAGAAAAGATATGTTTTTTATTGATAATACTTTGGCAGGGTGCATACAAACAAAAGAAAAAGAAAGTAAAAGCTGGTTCGATTCGATTTCAAGGTTGGCTTGGCTCCTCTTAACCACCTTCAGCCTAATGTGCATCTGGCTTCGGTGCTACATAGGTGAGCGGATAGACTACCTAAGGAGGTTCTGACGGTCCCTGGAGATCACCCATAAAGTTAGTCGACCGTAGCACATACTATGCCAAGTCAACCTCTTATCCCTTAGTTGGGCAACGAAATCCTCCACGAACGTGAACTCTAAACATATTTTCTCTAGCTAGGTATCCACCTCGACCTACTTTCTTTGCTCCTTAGACAGCAACACATCAGGTGCGATAGCAGTAGGTTCTCCCTCTGCAGCCTGCTCAATGCCGCCTTCCTCTGGCTCAAGGAAAAGCTCCAACTTATCATTGAGCAGAAGGCTCATCCAGTCTCTATCCTCAGCACGAAAGCAATAACCCATTTGCTCTAGATGTTTAATGGCCTATTGATATGCTTTGCAGGCATCATCCAAGGCTGCAACTGCACTAGCATCTTGAAAAGTAGTTCTGACCACGAACTGCTCAACAGCTTTATGCCGCACTATGGGCAAATGCCAGAGGAAAGCCTCTTTAGCTTAGCTAGAATCCTCCACATGACCTTTGGCCTGACCAAAGCTGAAGCTCACCTAAAGGTCGAAATGGACTTTCTTAATGATGTTATCCATACGAATCCGATCCTCGATGACCTGGACCAACTGCTGATCTTTAGCGTCGAGCTACTGTTGGAGCTCAACCACCCTTTTATTCAGCTGCTCAACTTAGAGCTCAGAGGATTTGAGTTGTACCTTAAGAGTTTCCATCTCTCCTCCAACCTCTAACTCCTCTTTGGCAACCAGTGCCATCTCTAATCATCGAAACATATTGTAGCCCAGTTGCCCTATTTGAAATATAGCAATATCATTCTCAAACTAACATGAACATAGTAGAAAAGATGTGGTTGAAGCTTATCGATCTCGTACTTACCACGCTGTAGTAATAGGACATGGCCTTTATTGTCCCGAGCTGACTTAGGTTCATGAGCTTTCGCTAGTCGTTCACAAAAAGCCCTAAGGTCATCTACTTTAGAGCGTCAGTGGCAGTCGGCCCTCTATCGAGGATTGAGGTCGAGTCAGATATCTCCTGGTCTCGATCAGTGGTAAATCTTAGAGGAGATAGCCGAGAGAGCCAAAACATCAAACCGTCATCGAGCTTTCCAAATAGGTCCCAACCTATCACCATCTTTTGCTTCCCTTTCCTCCTGATAGCCTTCTTCAGAGCCAAACCTCCTTGTTTGACCAGCTATATCTTGCCCCAACCCACAGGACTGCTCTACTCGGGCTTTTCCCAATGAATAAATTGGGTCTCAAAAATTGCTTCAATTTGTGGTGGAGGCAATGCGGATGTTAACCTCGTTGAGCCTGCCTGCTCAACAGCATCTCCTCATTGACTAGTGGCAGCAGCTTGTCGATGCGCCTCAGCCCTCAGAGCCCAAACTTAGGATTCATTACAACTGTGGACCATGATGTCGTTGTGATCTGCACAGGTAAATAATATGAACAAATATCAAATTGGAGTAGAAAGATAGCATGAAATGGAAATAGTTGATGGAAAGTTTCTACCTAGTCAATCGCTCGCAGACAGGTTGAGCTGGGAAGAGGACAAACCAGCCAGAAGCAAACACCTTTTCTCGGTCAGTACGGAGGCCTCCATTTGTCCAAACCGACCAAATCCCAAATGAAGATGTTGGGCCAATCAGATGTTTAGTTACTCAGCATCTCTATAAGCCCTCTCCACCAATCCCCTGAACTAGCAAGCACCCTCAACCCCCTAAAATAAAAATAGTATTTTTTTTCACTCTTGCCTATAGGAAGAGGCTGGGGATATCAAAAATGTTTGTTAAGGTCGAGCGATCAGGTAATAGAAGACGGACTCTTCACTATTGCCAACCTTTGGGACATGGGAAGGTGGAATAAGTTGGAGAAATTGGCAAAAGTCCGGGCTGGTCATAGAGGTACATTAGCATTGCAAAACTATACAATGTGGTAAAACAGTTGGGGAGAAATTGGGTAATGCAGACCCCTAGTCCCTAGAGGAGGTTGACTATGGGCTGGACGAGCGAGAACCTGAGACCACATTTCAATCCCTCCTTAAATACAGTTATAAATCCTCGAGGAGGTCGATGCATTCTACCTTAGGTCCCTGACACTACCAACTCATACTCATCGGGGATATGATATGCTGCTCTAATACGCACTAGGTCTACAACTGTTATTTTTAAGGTTATTTCAGTGTAATGGTCGGGGGTAAATAATCGACCCTGACTTGCAGGCATATCAGCAGGGCTAGCTTCCCCCACCAACACTACCCTAACGTCGCTCAAACTACTGCTACTACTTAAGCTAGAGTTTTCACTCGCAGAAGGACTGGACTCAGATGTGTTCTCGGCCCCAGTCTCCCCTCCACAGGCCATATTTTCTAACCTAGTGCTATCAAAATTAAGGCTAATAGACATGCTTCTACAAAGGAAAGGTAGAAAAGAACAAGAATAATAAAGACACTTACAGTGGAAATTTTACAAAGGCAAAGTGCAGAACTTGAAGGGCTTCAAAGATAGCAATTCAACCAAAAGTTCAGATAGGAAAAGTGTAAATGAAGTTAGTTATCCCCCTATTTATAGGCAGTCGCATACAGGAATTCATGTAACTACTATGATGATAGCCTACCCAGTATGTTTTGTATTCTGCACACTGATAGCAGCATTAAATGCAAAGAAATCACCTCAAATCGTAGTCGGTAGTTCAAAAACCCAGGTCGAGAATTCAAAAATCCTGATCGAGTATAGTACCCACTATGGTTGAATGTAAACTCCCTGCTCCTTCTCGTTGGCAAGTTCGATCAGGACTGTGAGTTGGAGGGACTCATGATATGGGATAACCCAGTAGACCCAACAAGCCTAACATCAAATAAGATAGCCTAGGAGCCCAACGGTAAGTCTGTTTGGTTAATCAGTATCGACATTATTTGGTAGGGTCTGCAGTCAACTTATATTGACCTTAGGACCACTCCAGAAGTTCAAATATTCGAGTCTGGTTTACATATATCAACCTCAATACCCACTCCAGCATTGACTCGGATCCCTACTGTGTTTATTAGTTTGACAGGCCGCATGTCTCCGCATTAATGACACATGAGAGCCGATACAACCACTGCCACCAACTCTGACAAGACGCACCTCCACTGGTACTATTTATCTGAGAAAATAGAAAATTTAGCCACCTGGCACAGTACTAGGATTTGGACATGGAATGACCCCCAACCCCTGGAAAAGATAAAAGTCAGTACACCTGATAAAGGTATTATGGTCAAATTATGCCTACAAAAAGCTATAAATACTCTAGGCTCAACCGCACTCAAGGTAATGCCCCATACACTATAAGCTTTATATTCTCTATGTTCTGTTCTATCTCTTTATCTTGACTAGAACTAACTTGAGCATCGAATTACCTTAGCTGGGGGCACCTCGACTAGTTTAACATATGTTGTGACTGTAGATCTCAAGCCCTAAGTTACACAATTCTAAGTACTTAACCTCCCTAGTCGATTTACCAGTAGCACAACCCCCTTTTTCTCTATACGTAGCTTTTAGTAGCATTACTTACTTAAAGTCACAAAATTATGTTACATGGCTCATGATCATGGCATTCCCTTCCTTTCGCATCTTAGTCTGGGGAAATAATAGAAAAAATAAAAGTTATAAGTTCTAATGACTTATTAAGATGTATATTCACTGCACCTTTGAAACTCAAGTTTGAAAAACATCATGCAAGCATGCATATAAAAATCTGTTCAAATATGTAACTTCAGTTATATGTCAAGATAACATATTGATATTTACTGCAATTAGAAGGCAAAGATTTGCAAAATGGATTTAATAAGGCACTCCGATAGCTAAGGGCACTCAAGTTAAACTTGATGACACAAAATTGAACTCCTTGCTTGGTGACAACCTCTAATCCTTCTTGAACTCCCCAGGGAATTATGAAGGAGCTATCCCTGAAAAGCACAAGCTGGCTCTTGATTTGATAGATGAGCTCATCAAATAGTCGACAACCAAAGAGATAGCCTGGGTAGCTCAAACGAAGAGTGGTAAATCATCCACTCTTGGAGCTAAAACCTATAAAAGGATTGAGCATAAGTCCTATAATCTTTTGATTTGTAATAGTTATTAGGGCATCCATGCTTTTAGGGTTTTATGGATGTTTCTTTTGAATATTTGAACATTTTATTTTTATTGAATGCTTCCTTTATTGTTGCTACTTTTTTGTTGCGATTTTGCTTAGTGCTACCTGTGCATATCTCTTTCTTAACCTTCCCCCTCCTCCGTACTTATTGGGGAGTGATACTGGAAGGAAAACTTCACCAATAAGTAGGGTTTTTTATATAAGTAAAATTACTTTGGGGGATGACCTTTTGTATAAGTAAAATTACTTTGGCGGATGACCTTATCATTAATTACCGATGTGTAGAACTTGATCTAAAATGTGTATTTGTTATTACGACCTTGGGGTGGTTGATCTTCAAAAATTGTATGTGAAATAGGCTGCCCCTAGGTGAAAAGGTTTGGTTCACCTTGAATAATAGTTTAGCTTTTCTAGTTGACCATTCTTATCAGGTAGTCTAGTACAACCATTAAGGATATTCAATATGTTAGGCAACCATTCTCATCAAAGAGTTTGGTGCCTAAGTTATTGTATTAATCTAACCATCCATTATTATTAAGGAGTTTGTATCATATTATCAAAACATGGTTTAGTGGTCAGGTTACCAATGTTGTAAGCATATGATTGTCGTCATTGGGTTTGTTAGGATTATATACTAATATAATGGCTATCGTGAGCTTTGTCTTTGATTGTAGACTTACAATTCCTAATACCTCCATGTAGTGTGCTTTTCAATAGTTAGACTTATTTCAAACATCCCCTTTGTTGCCTTATACTATTTAGTGTGTAGCATTTATTATAGATCTTGGCACTAGGGATGGTTTTGAATTGAGCTGTGAGATACCTCTTAATGCAAAGAATTGCTAAAAAAAAATATGCTAAAGGAGGGATATTTTCAATTAAATGGATGTTACAAGTACCTAACATTGCAAAAAAGAAAAATAAAAAGAGTGAATAACTTAAAGAAATGGCAAACTTATGGGTGGAATGGGCATTTTACTTAAGCAATCAATATTGTCCTAGTTGTTCTCTAGTGTGAGTCCACATAGGCATTTTTTCTAGCTTTCTTTTCTTTTCACCATCATGGCTATAGATGTACAATTGTCTATGCAAGTGAAGGCATCGAAACATTAAGTTGCCTTGCAACGACTAATATAACATAGCATTTCCATGGCTCTTCCACATTACAAGTCGTATCTTCAATCCTAGTTAGCATTAAAAAAATCATCATTTAATAATAGGTCAAAACCACTGCCCAGAAGTCAATTAGAGTTGGTTAGCCAAAGACAACATTGTAAGCGATTGGAGCATCAACGACCAAATATTTTACCATCAAAGTTCTTTATATTTGGGCAATTCATAATGATGTGGTCAACTAGATAAAGCCAATCAAAGTGATCTTCGACCCCCCAAATTTGACCAACAAGTTTTGAATTGGCTTGAGTTGGAGTAGACCCATGTTTATCTTATTCAAAGTAGTTAAGAAAATGATGTTAGCCAAACTTCACCTTATCGACTAAAATATTTTGAACTAAGTAATTTGCTACTTCTAAAATGACAACCATAGAGTAGATAAGATGTAATCATAATGCTGCCTCAAAGGATGATGGAAATCCTCATTAGTGAAAGAGATGAGGTTGGAACTAGTTGGTACGTAGAAGATAGCACTTTGATTCTTGCTTTCATCGTGCAATTATTTTTGCTTTATCTTTCTAGAAGACATGGAGTCTCCTCCTGTTGGTTTATCAACAATTACATTTATGATGCCCCTAACAATAAGGTTCCTCCAACCTTATGATGTTATAGTTTCAGGTTGCACAACCTCACCCTAGCTTAATGTCAGCTATCATTTTTGTGTTCTTGGTTGTATGCAACATACTTTCTCAAGTGATCATGCTAGATAAGAAACTCAATCTTATCATGTAAATAGAAGTAATTCTTCATGTTGTAGCCTTATTGTATGTAGAAAGCACAATATTCCTTAAGTACTTGGTCTCTAGCAACTCCAACATTCTTTTTAGCCTCTTCAAAATATCATCTCCTTTTATGGCCACCAAATCCTCTTTTCTAGTGATATTGAGAGGTGTGTATTGATAGAACCTCTTAATCAATGAATGAGTTTTGTCCTTACTTTGCTTGTCATCTTTTTCCCTCTTTGACTTGACCTTTTTGTCAAAGTTGGTCCCCTCTAAATTTTATCTTATTCATTTCTTATTGGGTCATATATTTATCAGCTAGGTTGAGCACGTGCTCCAACATTTAGGATCGCTCCTAGATAAGGGAATTTGCAAAATATTTATACTTCAAACCTAGGAAAAGCACATCCATAAGAAAATCAATGCAAGTGTTATCAATATTCAAGACTTCATTATTTTCAAGACCCCCCAACCAAAAATGGTTTAAATGTCTTCTTGAGAGATCCTCCAACCTTTTGTTGAGTTGTTATACTTGGTCGAATGTCTTCCCAGTCATAAGGACCTAACATCTGGTGGGTCCTTCTTGGATGTTACGCTCTCTATTAACACGGTTAAGCCTGGATATTTCTTGGATAAAGTCTATAATTTCTTTCTGACTATATAGGTGAAGTGATATGTCTATTCTCACGTAGAGCTTCATTGACAGCACGGCGATGCAGTACATTATCAACAATATTTGCATTTGGTTGCTAAGTCGTTGGTTGGGGAGGTACAGTGCTGGATATAGGCAAGGGACTTTGCTAATTATAAACTTTCTACTACTTGAGGAGTGTGGCAATGATCTTGTCACTTATGATTTGGCGAAGTTGTGCCATAAGGGAAACAATTATCATTGTGGGCAGGGCACTAGGGCGTAGAACATTCTGAACATGATCGGCCAAGTTGTTGATTGGTGTGTTTTCCATTTGGGCAGATGGGTCGAGAACATAGCTTTGGTACACCTAAATTATACGTCTCATGTTCCCATAATAGGTTGCAGATTCTTGTTCTTGGAGATGACACCAACTGATAAAGCATATTTTATTTAGGTAGCATTTGGAGGAAAAGATGAGTGCATAAGTTTGTTGCAAAATAGAAGAGATCAAACTCATCACGCCTGGAAGAGCGCATGTCGAGCTTGCAACCTTAAGAAGCACGTTAAACTTGTTAAAATGGCTCGGAACTAAGACTTCCATTGCTTAAATCATTATAATGTTGGGGGAGAAAGTCAAATAGGGTAGTCAGGAGTAAAGCGAAAACAGAATCTGTACCATAAACAGGCATGAGGTTGAGATATTTATAGGTTACATTGTCGCCAAATTTACCATCTGACCTTGGTTGAGAATTAGATAGGTCCTGAACAATATAGGGACACATTGGGCTTTTCCCCAAAAGATTGGCCAGTTGTCCCACTTTATTAGATATATGGACACACACCATCATTAACGCAGACAGAACATGGCGCAGCCGACTGACAGTCTAACAGCAATTTAGTGTGACCGCCTTACATCACATCGGGGTTTAGAATTTCACAATTGATATCTACTGTTACCGACCGTAGCTGGCAAAGCCATGCTGGTTAAACATATAGAGACGACTAATGGGGATGAAGGGATCAACCAGTCCAATCCTTACCTTAATGCCGGAACGGATCGAATATTAGGTGTTCGTTAAGCTTGTCAATGTTCCATCATCAAGGTTGAGGGTTGATATGTTGCCCATATCATAATTTATTACACAGTGATGAATAACTAGCTAGAGAAAAAGGGATTTAAAATTTGGCCAGAATTATATAATTGTGATTAAATATTATTGTGCTCTAGAATAGTGTCGATATATTATGTACCTATATTCAGGACACCGTATACAATTACTAATAACGTAGCAAAATATCCTTTACTTTTGATGTTGCTTTGAAATGAAACAAAGCTTTACATATTTTGCTTTGTCAATTATCAAGCTTTATGAGAGAAAGGCTATCAAATTCAAATACGTTATCTTAATTCTCGTTAGAATTCAGGTTGAAGATACTTCCAGCTTTTTAAAATAAATTACACGAAAAGATTTTTATTCATCTTTTCCAATCTCCTTTCCATTGTTCCTTCTTCCTTTTAACTCATATTAACTGATGTTGGCATACTTGGTCTTCATTATCAACTCACTCCATTGTTAACTCATATTAGTTATTAATATGTGCATTGCACTAGGCGATAAGTAAATTTAAAATTTTACTTTATTTAATTTTAACTATAATTTAAATATAATAGTTTTTATAAATATTACAAATATAACACTTAAAAGAAATTAATAAAAACTTTATTGATTATAATATAATTGATGATATAAATGAGATATAATCATATTTTGATGAATATGGTTTATGTATCATCAGATGAAATCCCATGTATTAATCCATGTTTACACAAAAATTAATGATTAAATTTTAAATCACTTAATAAATTCAATAAACTATTCATAAAATATGGTAAAAGATAAAATTTATAAATTCAATAAATTATTCATAAAATGTAGTAAAAGATAAAATAAGAAAATCACTTTGACTTGATTTGAGGGAATTAAAGAATTCTAATTTAGGTAGTAGAAGAAAAAATATTTTAACTTACCTTTAAATCTGGACTTCAAATTTCTATTTTATAAATTACCTTGGTTTGTTTGTATAAAAATTAAAATATTAAAAAAAACACATGAGCATTATGCATGCATCTCTGAGAAAAAATATAAATTTTAGCATAGCAAAAGAATGATCATATAGGGGTGAAGGCAAAACAAAACAAATACTTTTATATTTTTTTAAACAGTGAATTGTATGTTTAGAGAGATTTTTAGCTTAAATTTAGGAATTTTCTTAGGTATAATTTAATTTAATTAACATGTTAAATTTGGAGTAAGAGTTAACTCATGAAATAACATAATATAATACTTAAAAATTAAATTATAATAAATTTTGTATTACTATAATACTTCATATATAAAGAGTTTATATATATATATATATATATATAAATATAATATATCCATGGAACAAAAAATTATTAATTAAACTGCATTGACAAATATGCCTATATATGCACAGCAATATATGTGTGTGTACGTGCGCATGTGTGCGTGTGTTTATCCATATTTATATTAGAAAAATATAGTTTTAGACAATTTTGTAAGCAGTTACAAAAATTATATATTAATAAAAAGGGTTACAAAAATTATTATAAAAATTCAAAATATATAATAATATATATGTATATATTGAGTATTTACTAAAATTAAACATATAGTCATAAAAATGAATTAATATAATTTTTTTATTAATATTAAAATAAATTTTGATTGAATATCGAATATAAAAATATGTTGATATGGAAAAAAATAGATAAAATTAACTTATTCACATCACTGCAATATAAGAAAAATATTTAAATTAGAACTCAATATTTTTTCTAAATTGTCCTTATTCATAAATATAAACATTGTAAACATTATAAATACATGCATTTCTAAGATAAATAAATTTTAACCAATTAAGAGAATGATTTTGTAGAGGTAGGCAAAAAAGACAAATATTGTTTTATTTTTAAAAAGTAAAATGCATATTTAAATTATTTTTAATATAAACTATATTGTAAGGATTTTAGTTTATGCAAAATATGTCAATTAAATTGTATTAACGATTAGACTTTTATATATAAATAAATGCCTATTTATACACAAACATATGTGCGTGTGTGTGTGAGGATGTTTGTTCATAAAACTTCAAAAAATTAAATTTGAGAATGCAAATAATAAATATTAGAAGAATTTATTAGACAATATAGTAACAAGTATAAAAATTATATATATTTAAATAAGGAGTTACAAAAATTAATAGAAGTTAAATTAATATATATTTAATATTTATCAAAATTGGATATGGAGTTATAAAATATGAACTAATATAATCTTTACATATTAATATTAAAATATTATGTATTAATACAGGGATTCCAAAAATTAATATAGAAATTTACATACATATTATATATGGAAACATGAAGAAAAGAGAAATATGAAAATATTTTATAGGAAGTTACATATATTATATATAGAATATATATTTACAAGGAAAAAATAAACAAAACTAACTTATCCACATCATTACCACGTAAGAAATACACTTAATATAGAATTAAATATCATCTTACTTTATATGTATTAAATTATATATATTAATATATATTGAATTAATAGTTATTAAAACTAGATATGAACTTAAAAAAGATTAATTAATGTAATATTTTTGCATTAATATCAAATAGATATTGATAGAATATTATATGTGTACGTATATATGTTGACATAAGTAAAAAAAAAATTAGCAATACAATAAAGAGTTATAAAATGATTTTATATATTAAGATAGAAAGTTATAAAAATTAATTGTAGAGTTACATATATATTGTATATGGAAATATGTTGACTTGAAGACAAGAAAAAAAATGAAAATATGGTGTACAGATTTGAATATATTATATATGGAATATATTTAAATGACAAAAATGAACAAAACTAACTTATTCATACTATTTCCATATAAGAAAGATACTTAAAATAAGATTGAACATCATTTTACTTTACATATATTAGATTAGATTATATATATTAATATATTTATTGAATATTTATCAAAATTAGGTATGAAGTTACAAAAGATGAACTAATATAATTTTTTTGCATTATTATTAAAATAAATATTGATAGAATATTATATAAGTACATATATATGTTGACATAGATAAAAGGAATAAGATTAGTAATATAATAAGGAGTTACAAAAAATATATTAGATACTAATGTAGGTAGTTACATATATATTATATATTGAAAATATGCTGAAATGAAGGAAAAAATTATGAAACTATACTATAGAAAGCTACATATATTATATATGAAATATATTCACATGACAAAAATAAATAAAATTAACTTATCCTCATTATGCCACATAAGAAATATATTTAAAATAAGATTGAACATTATTTTACTTTATATATATATATATATTAGAATCTCATATATACTTGAACATAATATTGCCCACAAGATCGATTGGTACAAGAAAAAAGAAAATTAGTGATAGAATAAGAAGTGACACAATAAAAATCATCACTAATTATATTAAGTGACAAAAAAATTTATTTTGTCACCATAATGATTTCAATAAATTTAATGGTAATAAGAATGGTACTTAATTTGTTGTCACTAACAATTAGTGGCACAATATAATGCCAACCTAGCTAATGACAATAAAAATTTTGTTACAAAATTGTAGTGATATTTTTTTATTGTCACTAAATTGTTACTATAGTTGTGTCAGTAATACTTATTGTTACAACTTAAAATATTAGTTTTTGTCAGTATGAAATCATATTATGATAAGAAAAAAAAATTATCACTTAAAATATCATTAGGTTAAAATAAAAGCTATTGTCGCATAATATATTTTAGTAGTGATGTTTTTTATACTATCAATTATTTTTTGTCAATAATATTAATTTTTGTTATATTAGGGGGCCAATCTCCATTATTAACATTAGATAAATTATTAACAACTAATGGAGGAAAGCATGATAGATGATTATTAACCAGTAATCGAGAAAAACATGAGAAAGGAACTCGTGCGCTAACAAAGCTTCGGTTTTGGAGAATAAGTGTTCCAAGCATAACAAGAATCATAATTCTCGAGTCACAAACGCCCAATAATTAATGTTCAATAGCAAAAATCACTCACTTATTTAGGGTAGACCGGACGTGCTTAAGAAAAATTCCATTCTTTCCGAATCAATGAAGCACAGAAATGACTTGTAAAATACTTGGGCCAAAGTCACCCGCAGCAAGATGTTACCTCCAATTGAATTTGATTTGCGCCAAATTAAATGTTATGACGCACTACGCTGATCGTATAGCAAATAAAATTTGATCACTAGCTTATTATATGATTTAATTAAATTCAATTAAACGGCACTTGAACTAGAATTTTCGTGTTACATAAATGAATTCTGCTCAACTGGGCCTTGATTGGACGGTTGTACGCTTTGCCACGTGGGCTTGTAAATCTAAGGGGTATTGTATTATATTACGAGGTATTAGCCAGTCCAGGTATTAGCCTGCCTTCTGAGTTCTAATATTTATTTCACCTGCACCTACACATGGGTTCTTACAAGTAGCATTTTTTCATGAGAATTGATATTGACATTCCATAATTTCTTTTTAAAGAGTGAAAACGAGCACCAATCATTTATGTTGGAGCAACGATAAAAATTCTTTTTTTTTTTTATTCTTTATGTATGTTCTTCTTTAAAAATTAAAAATCAAAAATCAAATTTTGGGGGATTTTGAGTGCTTATATGTACATACACAATAGTAAATAAAAATACAAATTTGCAAATTGAGCACCCACCCTTAAAATGAATTGAATGAGTTTTAAATAAACTGCTTCAAAAAATTGAATGAGTTGCAGCAATAAGACCTATGAGGTTCTATGTCTAACCAACCATGGAACTTCCAAAATAAATCAAATGCAGTATCAATCTTCAACTTTTGACTTTGAAGGTTTGCAAAGAAATCAAGTGAATTTTGCAAGAAAAATACTTAAGCAATTGCATTAAACATAACTCAAAATGGATGAAAGTGCCGGAAAAACTGGTGCGGAGACTTGTTGCAACTAATTGATATAAAAGTGATTGATGAAGTGAGTTGATGTGTTGTTTTTGTGTGTATGAGTGTTTACAATTACATTGATTTAAATAGAAAAAGGACGATACAATCAATTGGGATAATGTTTGTGTAATTATCTGATACTCTCAAATCTTCAAGTTCAATCTCCTGGAAAGGTTGGTACAATACAGACACTTTGTCATATGCGTCTGGTGTGTCTTCTCATCATGAATGGGCTTCTGTACTATATCGGCCCTACACAAATATTTACGAACTCGTAGAACTCTCTTTTTACCGGCTTTCGAAGCGGCTGGCTACCTTTCTAACTACTCTGAATGAATTTAGATAAATAATGGTTTGTTGGGCCTTGTTTCTTTTTTTATTTTTATTTTTATTTTTATTTTTATTGTGTTGGGAGGGGGGGAGGTGTATGCAATATATTTTCACGAAATTGTTGGACTCCCATATTATCTTCTCTTGATCTTAAATGGAACATTGTTTCTACTTGAGAGCCCTTGGTCGACTCTAGCTTCCTCTGTGTTTACCTTCTTGCTGATTTTGAATCCCCCGCAATGGGACCTCCCGTAATCATGTTGATTACTTCTCCAATGGGCGGGCGGGTATTCTGGACGGATTTCTTTCCTTTGTCCTCTCTTCTCGAGCTAATCGGCCTTTTTCTATAGAGAGTCTAATTAGTTTTGCTCCCTCATATCTGGGCATTGTCAACCACATACTTCTTCAAATGGCCTTGTCTAATCAGCCTCTCAATTTTGTCATGTAGATTAAAACAATCCTCCGTGTTGTAGCCCTTCTGCTTGTAAAAATGGCAATGTTTTTTCAATTTTTCAATGGCCTTTGTCTCGTTTAGCTTTCTTGGTTTTTTAAGGAGGTTGTTGTGCTAGATTGCGAACAACACCTCCTTTCTCGAGAGGTTGAGTGGAGTGTAGTCATGGAAGCATTTGATGGGAGATCAATGACCCTTCCTCTGCTGTCGGTCGTCCTTCTCCTTGTTTTTCTTTTTCTTGACCTTAGGGTTGCCAAATTTCAATCTTTTCATCTCTTCCCGGACCATATACTGTTTCGCCAGGTCGAGCAACTCTACCATCAACTGGGAGTGTTCTCACATCAGAGCATTAGTACACTCCTTATGCCTGAGTCCTAAGAAAAGGACATTGATCAGGAACTCGATCTTTAGGTTGTCAATCTTTAACACCTCTGTGTTGAACCTGGTAAAGAAATTGTGGAAGGACTCCCCATCATTCTGCTTCACAATATGGAGATAGGTGTGGGGGAGCTTCGCCTTTCGTCATCTAACAAACTGATGAAGGAACGTATCACACAGTTGGTCATATGAATATATTGATGCCGGCTCAAGTTTGACAAATTAGTCGAGCTCAATGCCTTGGAATGTGGTAACCAGCATTTTTACATGTATATACTCGCTATGTCCATGCAATTGCATCATGTGCTTGAACTGCAATAGGTGCTTTTTTAAGTCTATTGAGCCATCATATAACAAAAGTCCAATTAGAACTTTGGCATTGATGGCAATGAGCTCGTCGATTATCTCCTGGATGAATAGTAACCCTCTTTAATGGTGAAACCTCTGGGGGCCATCGGGGTTGGGAATCCTTTTTGTGTTTCTCCTCAATATCTCCTTAAGGCGCCTATTCAACGGCCAAACTTGGCGAGACGCTTCTTCCCACTCTTCTCGATTCACCTAGATCATGTTCAATCAAATTAGGGCATTGCGTGCTTGACCCAATTGGGTTGCGAGCCTCGAATGGGACGAGCTACATGATCTACTGACTCACCAATCTCTTTTCACTGATCCGACCTTAAAAGTTTAACCGTATCATGCTGCTAAGCTCGAATAGGTCAAACGTAATGGTCAATAGAATTAGCAATCTCTTCCTTTGGATAAGGTCAACCACTTTCTCCGAGAAGGCGCTTGGAGCTAACCTCTTGTCTGGTCGGTGGCTACCTAGACTCTGGTCGACCCAGCTATCCCTCGACGATCCTTCTTCAAGTGGTGGCAATTGCTAAGTCGTGCTAGCGACTAGGGTAAGCACAGTGTGTGCTGATTTAGGGTGGTAAAGAGTTGAGCAGAAATTTGTTCACTAATTAGCTACATTAGTTGGGGCATAATTAAGGTCACAACGTGCATCGGCGGGGCACCGTGTCTCGAGGCAAGCAATTCTTGCTGAGGTTGAGGTGGAGGAGAAGACATTGTCCTTCTATTTTTCTCCCTTTCAGATGCAGCTCGTCTAGTGTTCACCATTCTTTTGATTACACTATCAATGTTCCCATGAACAACACCAAATTGATGAGGTTAAAAGCTGTGTTTACTTTATTGGATAAGTGTTTTGGCTAATTCAGCCAAGATGGTTGAGTGGTCCAACTAAGAAATATCTTTGGGATGAGATCTGTAATCACGAGCAAACATCATACTAGCCAAGGGTAAAGCACTCCAATGCTCAAATTAGTACTGGTCGAGTGGATAAATCAAGTTACAAAGTAAGAGCATATAGTGAAGAATAGCATCTCTTGAGAGTAGGTAGCAACGGGGTATTTATAGCCTTTTCCAAGTGGATGATATACCCAAAATGCCCCTATCAAGTGTAGATTGTTCTTGTCCTTATATGGGGGCTATAGGTCATCTCCCATCCTTATACAATTTTAAGTAACACCACCTCTTGCTTTACGGGACAAAATAGTACGCTAGTGGCGCGCCTCCTAACAAGAGTGGAGGCGGAGGTGGTGGTAATCACTATTCATATGGAGGCATGCTTTCTGTCAGGGCATTAAATGCGGCAGAGATACGATTCAATACTGAGACAACTTCTTTGGTCAATAATGGGTCAACCAGAGAAATGGTTGACGAGAGTGGGCGGCCTGAAACCTCTTGTCGGATACGATTGAGAACACTCCACTCAACCTGGGGGTTATGGTCAAGTGGCTCAGCCTAACTTGCTGCGTAGGTGACAAGGCGACAGTTGACAGCCCAACTGGGTCTCTACGGCGAGGTGGGCCTAGAAGTGTATTTTGGGATTGATAACTGTTGGGTTGAATCCAATTGAGCCATCCCATACCAACTATAATAGTCAAATTATAGCAAATAATTTTTTTTATTACATTATTTTTAGTAAAGTAATAAATATCATAGCAAAACACATGTTTTTTAGTGTTCATTGCTTACTTTGGCGTTTTTAAAGGATAAATTTGAGTTTTATTATTGGAAAATTGACATTTTCAATTCTATCTCGTTTGTTTGTTTCATTGTTGTGTGGGTGGAGAATTTTACTTGTTTTTGTATTTCTTTCTTACTTCTATACAGAGAATTTTCTTGAAGACATCGTCAACAAACCATATTTGGCCATTGAAATATTTGATTTCGCCTAAATTTTGAATTCAAACCAACTTGATAAGTTCCACTAACATCCACTTCAATTTTATCATTGTTATTTCTTTCTTTCAATTTTTGAATTTTAAGCCTAACTTTTTTTCTTTGATTATACAAATAATTCACATTAACATTAATAGCACAGTATTTTTAAAAAGCTATGCATAGAATACTAACTTTTTTTATATTAGGAGTAAGGCTATAAATGGATATTTAAAAATTCGTTTACCGTTCGCATTCGTATCTGTTTAAATAAAATTTATCCGCATTCATTTAAAGCTGATATTATCTGTATTCAATTAATACATATTCGATTATAATTGGATATGGATACGGCAAATACGTATTTGATCCGTTTAATATATGCCCTGAATACACATTTATTAAATAATATATTATTTATATTTTTTAATAAAAATCTCATAATTCATATATGTATATATAAATTGAAGAATTGGGAAGAAAAAAGAATAAATTTAAAGAATCATTGTAATATTGAGAAAAAAATTAAAGAATAAAGTTAATCAACATAATTATTGTTGGTTGACTTTATAATTAATATAATCCAATGCCATTATTATTAAGTACTAATAATTAATTATAAAATTAATTATTAATTAGAAATTATGATATTTGTTTGATTGCTTTCTTTTTAATGAAATTATATAGTTTCTTCTATTAATTAAAATATATATTTGTTATAAATTTATAGATTCACATATTTGGTTATTTTTAAATAGATATCTAAATAATTATTATCGAATATGAATATAAAAAAATAATTTACATATGGATAAGTTTAATAAAATATGAATAAATCTGAATAAGTATATCGAATACGAATATATCCAAATTCGACTGATATCCAACGGATACGAATTCGGATATCGTTTTTAAATATTCATCAAATTCGTATTCGTATCTGAATATTCAAAAAGTTAAACAGATACGAATATGAATATAGTATATTCGATTTGTTTAATATCCATTTACACCCCTAATTGGGAGATCATTTTATAGTGAATTGAGTTGAATACATTAAAAGGGTATTTAATTAAATTTATTTTAAAAAATCTTATAAATTCTTATATTTTAGAAGATATTTTTGGAGTTTCGGAATTTAAAGGATATTCAGTCTTATTTAAGAATAAGCTCTTGAATTATGTGAATAAAATAAGATATTTGAATTTTTTAAAATATTAGTAATGGCGATTTTGTAATTAATATAGTTACAATTAAAGCAGTTTGTTAAGATTAAAAAATAAATTATGATCTCATTATTACTCTTTTCAAGAGAGCTCACAGTATCCTAACATTTTATTTGAAAGCTTATAAGTTTTTTTCTTAAAAAATTACTAAACATTTTATAAAATATTATAAATTTTTAAATATTTTATAAAATATTTTGATGAGCTTATACGCACACCAAACAACCTTTAAATTAGTCATAAAACTTTAATTAGAATTGTGTAGGATGTATATTTTGCACAGAACTTTAAATGGCCACAATTATTGATTTAACTTGAGTTATTGGGTGAAACCGCCAACGAAATAAATTAATCTCTATTTGATATACTTCACATAAAAAAAAATGAAACATCTACTACAATAGAGGATTTCAACTACTTTTGTCGAAGGCCATATAAACCAAAAAGATAATATAAAAAATAAGTTAATATTCAAATTTCATACTAAAAGTGCTATAAAACTTAAGTTAGTAAGTTGGTGTATCAATCAATTATGATTCAAATATAAGCTCAAACGCTAAGTGGTTAATTGGTTGGGTGATATATTCCTCACATTTATATTTGCGAAAACTAGATTTCGAGCTACAATGAATTTTTGATACTTACGTGTATATGTAAAGATATATAAACCCAGATGTATAGTATCTTTGTTTTTAAAAGAACCTCTGAATGATAATAACTACTGTGTAGAGGTGAATTAATAGACATATAACACAAATACATAACTTTTAAGTTTATGGTGTCTAACACAAAATAAAGATAAGTCAAATTCTAAGAATGATGTAAAAAAAGCAGTGATTAGAAATTAGATTTACTTAGCCAACCTAACCTATTGGATTGTACACCATCCTATTGTCCAATTCGATTTTAAGTAAAAATTGTTAACCTCATAAAATCAATAACCAGACTATTTTTTTCTTTTTTTAATTCACTTTAATTCTTGTCATAATTAAAGATTCATTTGTTCTTTTACCTAAAGTCTAGTCTACAGGGAAAAAGGCACAAACCATAAAGTCGAACTACCAAAATATTCAAATAAAAGCCCCATAATTAAAATTATGAACAATACAATTTAGACTCTTTATATTTTTTATTTATTTTGAATGATGCATTACAATTTGTATTATTCTATTGATATGAAATTTTGTCTCAGCTGAAGCTCAGCTACATTAATTGATTGAATTAGTCATTTTACTCTTTAAAAAGTGAGTTCCAAGCTCACGTAAGGATGCTCCTAGGTTTAAATCGTTTAAACTACACTATGAAACTAATGGAAAGCTAGTAAAGAAAACTAATAAAGAAGTTCAATGAAACAATGATAAAGGAAACTTCACTTGCTAAAATTGCACTAAAGGAAAAAAGGAAATAGATATAAAATGATTCAAAATGAAGAATATGAATTTAAAGATAAAGAAGAAACAAATGGTTGGCAACTATATGATTTTGATGATGTAGTGTTTGGTAAAGGTGTTAAGTAAAAAGGTTTTAGGGGAAATTAGGTGGATTAAGCTGAATTTCTATACCTTTGAGGTTGAAGCTAGAGCAAAAGAGCGTGGGTCAAACCTACAATCATAATGAGTATGTAAGATATATCAAGGTGGCCTTTGGCTAAGACCTCCAATACTTAAGTCAAAATAAGCATAATAGTGATAATACAGTCAAAAAAACAAGTGTCTGAAGTGCATAACCGAGATAACTAGCGAATTCGGGTATTTTATAGAGTTCTTCCCAAGATCAAAATTAATGTAGAAATCCCATTAGAATAAGTATCACTTATAAGATCATAAGGTTAAGGTAGGCCTTTCGTCTCCAAATGGATGTACAAAATGGACATCACTACCTAAAATAGTACAAAAGTAATCTTTTCCTCTTGAAAAGATTGCCTAGTGCATCTAATGCAGAGGAGACATATTGGGCACTACAATTAATGCAGAAGAGAAAGACTTTGAAAAGGCTTAAAGCTCATTTAATGCGACTGCCCACGCCAAGTGGCTGAGCTAAGATCACGCATTGAGGGGGAAAGCTCAAGCTAAAGATGATCAATGACTCAAGAATACATATTAACTATTTCAGAGACAGCTTGACCTGCGAGCGATCGATGACTCGAGAATGCATATTAACTATTTGAGAGGTATATCAACCTACGGGCAATCAGCCCTAGGATTTTATCATAATAATCTAGGTAGATTGCCTGTTTCTCTTGTGGCACCAAGAAGGCGTAACTAACTTTATTATTTTAGTGAGGTGAATTTATGATGCCATATTATGAGTCTTCCTACTTTTGAGTTCAAAGAAAAGGTGCCATTAAAAAATTAACTTAAAACTTAGACTGAAAAATAGATGAGCCCCTAATGTTGACATCCAGCTTATCAACCTAAAGATTGGGTTGAGTAGGTAATTCCTTATTTCCTAATTTTTCGCTCCAAAATTTAAGTGTTAGTAATCAACTGCTTCCTCAAATAAACATCTTAGGAGATTTAAGGCGCAATGATTGTCATAGGACATCACGCCTCGAGATCTATAGTGCGTGGCCTAAATGACACATATACTTCGAGAAACAATTACTTCTTGGAGATGCCAAAATTCCCCCCTCTTTAGTTTCTATAAATAAGGTTAAGAAAACCTACATTTTTATTTTTGCGATGTTTAGATCCTTAGAAGACTCTTTGGAATTTTAAGGCTTTTACGAGGTTGAATGAGTTTCCAAGAGCATTTAGAGTTTACTTACATGGGATTTTTTGAAACTAATCACTCCTTTCTTCTTCAAATATTCAAGTAAGTACATCATCACTTCTCAGTTTCTATCTTTCATTTTCACAGGATGCAATTAGCTAAGATCTCTACTATTTAGATTTTTTTATTTTTGATTTGAGCAAATATGAGTTTTGAAGCCAGGGGAAGTACGAAAGATAGTAGTGAGGCGAGGGTAAAGGCCAACCTCTTTTGGTAAAACCATGCCGACCAATAGTGCCACGGAGTACTAGGGGTCTAAACTAAGGTCGATAAGCTACAGGAGGCCAAGTCTTTAAGCTCTAGTACACCCTAGACCATTATGCCAAAACTAGGAATGATGTTGAGCCTGATGAGTTAATAGCCATTAGAGACACTTTCCATGTGTCATTGGAGTACAAGTTCATCATTCATAGGCTAGATGAAAGCATGAATAGACTGCCTTCAACTTATCTAATGGTTCATATTCAACTCTTTACTATTGGCTTAGATTTCCCATTGCCAAAGAGGTGATGGACATCCTTAGGGGGTTAGATGTCTACCCCACTCAATTATTCCCACAACTCCTACTCCCTAATATACTCTTTTGTAGTTATAGTAAGGGTTTTTCACCAATGTCTCATTCTTGCCAATTTCTGTCAATTGCTTAACTAGCCAACTTCCTATAAATTGGAAAATTCTACAAACATTGGGTTTTATTACTTTGCAACTTGACTAGGTAGAAAATTCCTTGAACTGCCAGAGACAAATGATTCAACCTAAGGATTCGATGGAGGTCACATAGAAAAAACTTGACAAATAGAAGGCCTCCAACTTGGGGAATAACGTTTTAGGTGGCTTTAGTTAGGAGTTAAAATCCAGCAATGGGGTAGTGTTACTTCTTACAGGGTTATCTCCTTCTCACTTTGTAGTTTTTAGTAACTTTACTTCTTGTACTAATGCATCTTTTGATTATTTTTTCAAATCAATCCCTTTTGATGTTGAATCGGGATAAAAAACTAGCTAAGAGTCTAGCCATGTTGTTTGGGAGAAGATCAACCCTAGCCATGAGGTAAGGGTCACCAACACTTGCCTTATTGACCCCATCTCCAAACCTAAGTCCATCTCATACTCTCCTTATCCCCCTTATGTGCACCACAGGCTTCCTCAAAGTCCAAAGAAAAGTGGCCTATGGAGGCCAAACACATTGATCTCAATGCTTAAGAGCATTTTTTGCCACCAACATCTCCTAGGACTGATGTAGAAGACTTGGGCAATTTGTCCAATCTTGCCAGGTAATTTGTAAAGCTGTCTAATTGCCTATGGTCATCTAGATATACTTTCTTTTTCAAAGGTGTTGTTCCTTAACATCAAGAACAATTATAGTATGCTCGAGAGAAATCTCCTAACCCAAACAAATTTAGAGATTTTAACACCTAGTTTCTCCCCTAAGACGTTGGGGAGCTAGTGTGAACTTTGAGGACTAATTTCATACAAATGCTTGCCTACCACCACAATTTGGTAACTTTTAAAGATTTTATTTTTTGTTATCATGCATTCTGCCGCATATTAACTTCAATTCTCTTTTTCTATTTTTGCAGTATACTCAGATAGCATACACATACATTATCTCTATATATTAGTAGTAGAGGAAAGGCCTAAGTGGGTGGAACATTGGAGCGGCCCCGTGGATTAATTGACAGACTCTCTTTGCTAGAAGGCCATGAAGTTGAATCACTCTAGTTGAGAGTGGATGAGTTAATGTTGAGCTCAAAGTGCTACCCACTTCAAAGATGTATCAAATATCTCGACTATCCACAAATGTTAGGGAGCTGCATTAGGAGATTCTAAGACTACAGGAGGAAGTGCGAAAGGCTAAGTCAAAAAGTTTTGGTCTAGAGAGAGAAGCCCATGTCACTTTCAATTCCAAGTTGAATGAACATCTACTATTGCTACTTTCATCAAATATTTCACTTTTAAGGAAGCTTGCCTTCAATTGGTCGATAAGCCCTTAATCAATTGCGAATATTTGGAGTCAACTTCAACATTCATGGTTTGACTTTATATTGAATGATGATCTTTAGCCTTTCTCCAACTCTGATGGCAATGAAGAGGACGAGGCACTAGGTTTCAATGAGTATGACTTTGCTCTCGGCCTAGTAAAGAAGCTTATCAAGGAATAGGTAATCAAAAAGGCTAAAAGACAAGTGGTGGGCTCTCCAATCTTAATGAGATTGTAGCCTCCAACCTCATTCTGACAAAAATGACAAAGGAGGGGGCATAGATCCTAAGAATTCATTGTTGTAATAGGAGTTCGGGATCTATGTACTTCGAAAAAAAAAGTTTACTTTTAGTGAAAATTTTCTTCCTTTCACATTGATCCTTCATGTGCTGACATCTTTAAGAATCATTATCAATAAGTAGTGCTTGGTAGAAATAACCAAAATAATCAAGCCTATGATTGAAATAAGAAATTGCAAGATGAGGTGGATTCCATTTGTAGTGTAATACATCTTGAAGTCTATAGATATTGAAAAAAATAACAAGTGAAGACTAAGACATAATAACTTTGACATTGATATTCTTTTCTACTGACTTCAATCGGAGAGATTTAATAAGACCTGAAGACAGTCAAAAAGTAACAAAGCCTAAAGACAACCTAATGTTTGTAATATAATTTCAAAATTGTGGGACTTGAACGTAGCAGTATAATAGAACCTAAAGGTGGTAAAAAAAGATAATCATGCCTGAAGATGGCCTAGCATTTGTAAAACCTATAGGCGGACTAAATATTATAAGGCTTGAAGGCGGTCTTTGTTTAATTGATTCTAAAGTTGATAAATAGTGAGGAGAGTTATGGGGATAAGGAACCTTTATTCCATTCAAAAGACATCAAATTTCACCAAGATCCTCTAACCTATAAAATTTATTTTTGGCAACTTTTATTACTCTGTAGGGTATTTCCAACTGGGTTGAGTTTGATCGTATGCTTAGAGACTACAGCCCTCTTAATCATTAACCTAGAAATTCCAATGTCAAACTGTCCTACTACATACCTTGGTCATCAATGTATTATAGCATTACCTCCTTGTACATGCTTGATGCTACTTTTCTTCTCATGTATTGAGATCAAAAGTCCTAGCATCAATATTAATTCCCATATGCGTCTTGTTGTTTTGTTACCAACTAAAGTGAATGGTGCCAAATTCTAAGTTTATGGCCCGCCCTATGACTTACTTTGAATTTGGAAACTATTATCAAAAGTTGTGGTGTTTCGAAGCCCAAATCTGCAAACTATATTTTTCGGGATGATACAGTGGTTCACCACATACATGACTTTGGGTACTATTTCTAGTTCTACTCACTTTATGAGGTATTCGAGTGTGTGATTACATGGGACTTCCTTTAAACTTGGGGCCACAAGGAAAGTTCCAACATTGTCTATTCCATATTGATGAAATTGCCAACAAATAATTAGACTTGTCATGGCCGCTACATGTCAGTGTGGATTGTTTGAGCCAAATCAACATGATTCACATCTCATTAAGAACTCAATAGCATCTTTGATTAAGACCAGTTTTGTTAATGGCAATCCATGCCTTATATTCAACTTAATTATTAGTAACTTGAAAGTTCAATTTTATCACAGAGCCCAATTTAATGACTTTTGGGGATTAAAAATAAATTTCTACTCATCCCCAGATCATAGTAGAAACCCATTAACTGAAAGAGTCTAAAAGGTGGAGCTCTAATTCATTCTCATAGGGGAGTCTAATTCGCTCGACCTGGAGCTCGATTAATACTTTTGCTTTAATGCTTGTCCTGGTCTGAATGTGGATGTTGATTTCTTCTAGTTCAATGGCCAATTTTGCGAGCCAACCCCGAGTTATCATGCTATACTAGCATCCGCTTCAAGGATTGGTTACTCTAAATAAGTATTGTATGATATTGAAAGTGAGGGCATAACTTTTTCAAGGTTGTAACCAATGCAAGAACAAAATTTTTGATCTCCAAGTAGTTCTTCTCCGCCACTTGAAGACTCTTGCTTGCATAATGAATCGATTGATGGGCGATGCCATTAATAGAGAGCAAAATAAAGGTAATAGCATTAAGCGCAACAACTAAATACGAACATAAAGTTTCACCGTATTTGTGTTTCGCCCCAAGCAATGGGGTCATTAGATGATGCTTGATAGTCAATGAGGCCTTGTCGCAGTCCTCCATCTACCGGAGCTTCTTTGTGGTAGAATTTTGAAGAAAGACAGACTTTTATTCTGCTAAGCTAGCGATGAATCTATTGAGAACAACAATTTGCCTCACCAACGATGCACTTCCTTAATCATTGTGATATCTTGGATTGCACTCCCAAGTGATCTTCTTGTTAGCTCCTCATCTTCAGGTATAATTTCCCAAGCTATGGCATTGCCATTTTTCCAACAGAGGGAGCCCCTTCAATTAAGCTAGTTTGGTTCTTCCGAGATTTTTTGGTGATAGGCGTACCATATCCACACTTACACTATAAAGGTTGAAATT
>JACGDI010005764.1:520587-539415 GCA_014898725.1 Jacaranda copaia
CCAAACACCTTTCCTCGATCAAAACGGAAGCCTCCATTTGCTCGAATTTGACCAGATCTCGGATGAAGGTGTTAGGCCAACTGGGCATCTGGTTATTGGGTATCTCCACAGGACCCCTCCACTAACCCCCCGAAACGGCAAGCACCCCCGGCCCTCGAATATAGAAAAAGTATTTTTTCCATCTTGGCCGTAAGAAGAGGATGGGGGTATCAGGATTTTTCTATGGGGTCAAACAGTAAGATAATAAAAGCCCGACTCCTCACTACTACCCGACTTTTGAGACATCAAAAGATGGAAAAGATTTGAAAAATTTACAAAATTAGCTAGTTGGTTGAGAAGATACATCAACACAGCGAAGCTATACAGGGTTGCAAAACAGTTAGGTAAATGTTGGGTGACGCAAACCCCCAAGTCGGTGAGTAGGTCGACTATGGGCTGAGCAAGGGGAAATCTCAACCCACACCTTAACCCCTCCTCAAATACAATGATAAACCCTCGAAGAGGTCGATGCATCCTATCCCAGGACCCCTGGCGCTATCATTTCAAACTCATCGGGGATATGGTAAACTGTCCTAATCTGCACCAGGTCAGCATAAGTTATTTTGGAGGGTATTTCAGTATAGTGGTCCGGGGTAAATAGTTGACCTCGGCTAATAGGCATTTCAGAGGGCCCAGCCCCTCCCTCTGACACTATCCTAGCCTCTCCATGATCGCTACTACTAGAAGAACTACTGCTTTTAGTCAAAGATGAACTAGATTGGGTGGTGCTCTTAGTCTCGCTATCCTTCATACGAATCATATTTTTAGACCTACTGCTACCAGAATCAACATTAACAGACATGGTTCTGCAAAGTAATGGCAGAAAATAATGCAGATATGACAGGGACACTTATAGTGTTTGTTTCGGAAGCGAAAAGTATGGAGCAAAACACTCGTCAACAATGGATATTTTCTGATGCTCAAAATGCGAAAGTGTGAGCGAAGGAACTCCTCCCCTATTTATAAGCAATCGTGCGTGGGAAAATGTGTAACTGCCATCATGATAGCCTGCTTCGTATCTCAGACGTTTCATATTCTGCACGCTTCATATCTGGCACATTAATAGCCGCATTAAATGCACAGAAATCGCCTCCGACCCTGGTCGATATTTCAAAAACCCAGGTCGATATTTCAAAAACTTGGTTGAAAGCACAGAAATCCTGGTCAAACATATTGCCCGCTATATTTGAATATGAACTCCCTGCTCCTTCTTGTCGACAAGCTCAATCAGGACCGGGAGTTGGGGAGACTCATGATATGGGATAATCCAGTAGGCCTAATAGGCCCAGCTTAAGATGAAATAGCCTGTGAGGCCCAACATGATACAGTATAATCCAGCAGGCCCAGTAGGCCCATCTCCAGATGAGATAGCGTGTGAAGCCCAAAGGCACATTAGTCTGGTCAACCTGTATCGATCCTATTTGGTAAGCCCTGCGGTCGACCCATATCGACCTGAGGGCCACTTCTGAAGCTTTGGCATCCAAGTTCGGTCGACATGAATCGACCTTCGATTGCAAGTTGGACAGGTTGAACCCCTTGGCATTAATAACACGTGGCAGCTGATGTGACTGCTACTAACGGATGTAACTGCTTTCAACAATTCTGGCAATCCTGCCGATAACTCTGACAGAAGCGCACTCCTACTGATATGATTATCCAGAAAAATAGAAAATAGCGCCACCTGGCACAGTACCAGGATCTGGGCAGAGAATGACTCCCAACCCCTCGTCATGAAGAAAGCCAAGTACACCTGATAAGGGTACTTAGGTAAAATCACACCCTCATTAGACTATAAATACTACAAGCCCCCACCACGCTCAAGGTAATGCCATTTACACTATTTACTATGTACTCTCTCTCTCTCTCTCTATATTCTTCGATCTACCGAAAATCTAATTTTAGCGTCGGAGTGCCATAGCCGAGGGCCACTCGGCTAGTTGACGTGTGTTTATGGTTGTAGATCTCAAGCCCAAAATACTTGAATCAACCGGAGTACCTAACTCTCAGCTCTCTGCAGCATCAATCAAATCAATAATTCTTTTATTGAATTTATAGGTGAAATTGTATGTTCAAATTTAATAAATATATGTGGATATATATAAGATTAATTGATGTATGCATGTATATATTTATAATGACTGATATATGATTGTGGTGAAGTAATGTGTAATTAATTTAATTTTAAACTTAAAAAATTTATAATTAAATAAATTATTATGACATAGTAATTTGATGAAGTGAATAAAAATTATGAAATAAAAATAATATTATTTAATTATAAAATTTTATTTAATGATAATTAAGCAAAAAAATAGATAAACATATTGTTATGCATTGCAAATAAAATATTTTTTTTAAGTTTTTGTAATTAATAATATTAATAGTAATTAATTAAGTAAAATTTGAAATAATTTTGATAATATTTTAATTAGAATATAATCATTAATATATTTACTAATTTAAATAATATTTTAACAAGATTTTAATTAATAATATATTTACTAGTAAATATATGAGTTGACAAAAATATTATTTATATTTTAACAACTCTGTAATTATATATTTACTGTTAAAATAAACAATTAAACATGAATATGTAATAATTAATATAAATACTATTAAATTAAAAATGTAATGTAAATTTGTAATAATTAGTTCAAAAACTAGTAAAGAAACAATTAAATATATAAATAAATAAATAAAATAACAAAATTATATATTAACTTATTAAATAAGATAACCTAACTATGAAATATACTTAACATATTTACTTTATAATTAGTAAATAATAATTTGAATTATAAATTAGTTATTCATAAATAATATATCTAACTCAAAAATAAAAAAATAAACAAAATGAAAATTTTAAATTACAGTTAATTTTTTAAATATTTTTCAATGATTATGTTAATTTATTTAATTAATATTTTATTGAATGTCTTAGATTATTTAAGAATTATCACATTATATTTAATTTTTTTGGTTAAATTTATAACTAAATATGAAAAGAAAATTAAAAAACTTTTTAATTGGTAAAGTTTAATATTTTCATATATGTCGCATGTGTGTGTGTGTGTATTTATATGAATGAGTGAAGTGGAGTGATAGAGTGAGAAATGAATGGGTGATGTGAAAATAAATAATAAAAAAAATGGTAGGGTTGCCTTTTCTTTTCTTTTCTTTTTTTTTTTTGTGCTTTTGAGGGGTATTTTGACAATAGAAAAAAAAAATTTGGAGTTAAAATTGGAGAATATATAGTTCACTTGTTATTGTTTTGTGGAGTTAGAAAATGTTTTCACAAAAACTAAACAAAACACAGGCTTTATTTTTAGAGGATATAAATTGTATTGTAGATTAGGTTTGAAAATAGGCTAGGTTAGGCTAGATTTTGATTTAAATAGGTTAGACTTATTATGCAAATGACGAGCCTGAGTTTAGCCTATTATATATAATAACCTTTTTTTAAGGTTAAGCATATCCTTTTTAATAAATTTTAAAGTCTTATCCCAATCTGAAAACCTACCTAAAAACCTATTTTTACTAAGATTTCAATTAAGCCTAAACATTATACAAGTCTAAAATTTTAATACTCTCAAACTTGTAATAGACCTTTATAAGAAACAGTCAAAATAATAAATAATAGATGCATAATTATGAAAGTTTAAATTTAAATATAAAATAATATCATTTTTACAAAAAGTAAACAATATAACGGATTCCATAAATAACTAATTAAAGAAATAAAATACCTTTAGATATTTAATATTATATTACTATTATTTTATTTTTTATGTGAATAAGGATAAACGGACTAATCTGTTAGGCTTTACAAGTTTTTAAAAGAGTTTAAATTTAATCTATTTAATTAAAAAGATTATATTTTAATTTTTAACCTAGCCTTTTTATTAATGGGCTAGGCCATATATAGGCTAAGTCATAGACACCTAATGAATAGCATGACCTATTCCCATTCCTATAGCATATGTCAAATAATAGTAGGGTGAAAATACAATAATATAATTATCATATATTATTATCTTATATATATAATTATAATGGGAGATGACACATATTTATATCTAACATTATGTCTTTCTTGAAAAATAGAGGAAGTAGAATATTTTGAAATATTTTAAAATTATTTTATGTGTTTTGGGAGAAATGGAAAATTAAGCTTATTTTTGTTTTTTTCAAAAAGAAAACATTCCCTTAAATCCATCAATAAACACTTAATTTTTTTTTAAAGGACAATAAACATTTAAATATACAGTAAAGCTTTACACGCATCAAAAGATTCCACGTTCTGTAGGTCAAGGGCACAATAGTCAGCCGATAAAACAGCGATGAGCCGAGCCCATGTGTAGCTCAGAATCCAGGAAAAGATTCCCACACAATAGTCAGCAGCTGCCTACCTCTCTAATCTTTGAACAACCCACTTGCGCAAAATCGTACGACCCTTTTTGGTTTTTTTGATAGGCAAAAATTATACGACTACTTTTCCCTTAAATTAATACGACAAATTATTATCGTGTGCATTTTCTCAGTATTTTAATATCAGATGCACGAAAACATATGTCATTATTTTTTCGACAATCCCCCCCCATCCCCCTATAAAATCGAGTCCCCGCTGTCCTCCTCGGGCTGCATACAACACAATCAATTCTTCAGAGGGAGAAATACAAGGGAGAAAAGGTGTAGAAAATCTTGCAAAATGTCGCTGCTTTCAGATCTCTTGAATCTCAACCTCTCAGACTCAACCGAGAAGATCATTGCTGAATATGTTTGGTGAGTTCTTTTGCACCCGAGTTAAAGGGTTGCTCAGTTTTTACTTGCATGCTCTGTTTCTTTACTGAAAATTTTCGATTTTTTCTTATTTCGGAAAGGAATGGTTCTGCGATTTGTTTTTCCTGAGCCCGTTTTGTGGGTTTTGGATTTTGAACTTTTTTTTTTAATGTTTTTGGTGGTTTGACGTTCTTTGGGTTTTTTTCTGTTTTCTTGATTTGAATCATTGTTAGATGACCCTGTTTTCTTATTTGCTGTTTCATGTTATGTCCTGATCTGTTCTGTATATAATTTTTAGGCAAAATTGGTGGATGATCTGATTCTTTTTCCCTTTCTGTTTGTTCTGGTCAATGAAGCAAATTTGTGGAACCTTCTTTCAAGAGATTCTACATCCACTGGTTCTCTGTTATGTGGATATCTTTGTGTTATTTTTGTTCTATAAATATTTCCTCAGGAATAGTTTTCTTCATGTTTTCTAGGTTTATTGCCCCCTTTCTACTTTTCCTCCTCCTAAGATTACTGCATTCCTTATCTACACCCCCCTGTTTTGTTCTTTTGCTGTTAAGTTGATTGGTTTTAATCACCTCGTATGCTTTCATTGGAGTAAATATTGGGAGTTTCTTACTAACTTCTGTTGTATATACATAAGCAATATATATATCAATTGCTTGGGATTAGAAAGATGTGTTCTTTCATTGGTTTGCTCATCGTAATAATTTTTCAATGATTTTGTTAAAGGTGATTGCTTGTAGTGCCTTAGATTGTGTTGTCGTGCAAGATATACCAAAATGCTATTAAATATACAAATCAGATTGTCAAGAATTAATTCAGATAATATGTTTTATCAATATGAAATTCAAATCAAGCATGCGATATGAGATTTAATACACCCAACATACGCTGTTAGAATTAAATATATAACATGCGTTATCAGAATTAAACATACAACATGCGTGATCAGAAATATATGTTAAATTCAGGGCAAATCAGAATTTAAGTATTTATTTAATCAGATACGAGTTCAGGAAAAGCCAAATTTAGATATAAGTCAACCGAGACATTAAAAGCACTAAAGCATGCTATTAGTTTAATTTAACTGAGATACAAAATTTAATTTGAAAACTCAGCTTAAGGATTCTGTATTGTAACAAAATCAGCTAGATAACCAAATCACAGAATTCTATTTGCCTTGAAGAAATAAGTGCCCTGACTCACCAATGCAATGAGTATAGCGCTGCTCCTCCCAGTATGAAATGGTCCTGAATGTTCAGGTGCACTCCATCTTATTTACCTTGAGCAGTACTCAGTTACCAAATAAGAATGAGATAGCCGTATTTCTTGATTCGGGACAGGGAATATTTTTGGGAAGAACATTAGAGAATGAGAAGGAAAAGATTCTTGAGAGAGAGCAAAGCAAAAGGTGGGCAGAAGCAGAATGCTGTAGGCATATGCTGTGTCTTTCAAGACTGCCAAAGGCAGTCTATTTATGGGCGAGATTAGGGTTAGAGTTTTCCAGTTAATAGCCTCTAACACGTCACCCAACTATTGATATTCTGCCACATTAGCCACACACGTCCACCAGTATGACACCACGTGTCCTATGTCCCTTTGCCAAATCCCGCTTAATCTCCAACAATCTGGCCAAATCTTAACTTAATCTCCAAAGATTTGATTTAATCTGATCGGATTAGACTAATCCAACGGGTCTGGACCGAGTTAGCCCTTATCCGATTGAATTATCTTAGCTGATCCAAGTTAAGTTTAAAAATTCAAATTGAATTTGTTCCAAAAAGATAAAACTGATATTGAGACATTCGCCTTAACGCCCGCGCCAGCAATTTAGAGTCGAAGCCGGGCTAGCGACGGTGGCTACACGGGTGTAGTCCATTTATATGAATTCCTTAAAGAACACTTTATCAAGCATTCTTAATTGAGTTCAATATAAACTAGTCCACACTAGTTTATAAAAGCAATGTGAGACAAGTGAATGGTTAATAACCTTTCAACTCCTCAATTTGATTTTATAAGGTACAAGGAAGTTTCCTCTATCTCAAGTTTCTCATGTGGGACAACTCAATATGAACACTTGACCAATTTCCTTCAATTACTTTTTAGATTCTAACCTTAATTGGCATCCATCCAAATAAATAAACATGTGATCAGGCAAATAGTAATGCAATTACAACATTCTCATCGTAATAATTTTTCAATGATTTTGTTAAAGGTGATTGCTTGTAGTGCCTCAGATTTTTCTATATTCAATAAAACTATTGTTCTATGTAGTGGCGAAAGTGAATAGACAATGTGTAGATCAATTGATATACTTATCGATCATACACGTCTTATTGGACTGAATGTACTATTTTCGGCTATCTCGCGGATTCTTTTGGATGTCTTTACACTTAATTAATTTAACTAATTCGATTATATGTGTGACTCTTAACTTAAATTCTTCATTTCTGTCGTGTTACCTAATCATTCAATGGTGCTTAACTCTATGGCACTGCTCTATTTGATATATTGATTTCCTTTCCAAGAATACCTTTCATTTCATTATTCTGCTTGTTTTATTTTCTTTATCCCGTGATTGGATAATTACTAATATGCATTTGTGATGTAAAATTATTGGCAGGATTGGTGGCTCTGGTATGGACCTTAGGAGTAAAGCAAGGGTAATTAACTATTTTACTGAAACAAATTACCTTTGTCTATTTGTTTAATTACTATTTGATGTTCCTATTTGAGTAAATACTTTGGTGAGAAAAGTTGCTTGGTTTCTGCAGACTCTTTCTGGGCCCGTTAATGATCCTTCAAAGCTTCCCAAGTGGAACTATGATGGGTCTAGCACAGGCCAAGCTCCTGGAGAAGACAGTGAAGTGATCTTATAGTAAGTTAAATAAATAATTGTCTCGGAAAGGTTTCTGTTGAAATTTTTTTTTTATTAATGCACTATGATGCGATGAAAACAGTCCTCAAGCAATTTTCAGAGATCCATTCAGGAGGGGAAAGAACATTCTGGTGAGTTACAATGTTTTCATCTAGCATGTATTTTGCCCTTTGCCTGTGACTGGCTTGAATTTTTTAATTACTTCGTTTCTCTCTCTCTCTTTCAGGTCATGTGTGATGCTTACACACCAGCTGGTGAGCCAATTCCAACAAACAATAGGTACAAGGCAGCCAAGATTTTCAGCCATCCCGATGTTGTTGCTGAAGAAACATGGTATTATACATTGTTCTTTCTATTTTGGTGCATAATTCTCCCAATGATTTTGCTGTGGACCTATGTTTTAAAATTTTCTTTTGTCATAGGTATGGTATTGAGCAAGAATACACTCTATTGCAAAAGGATGTTAAATGGCCTATTGGATGGCCCACTGGGGGTTATCCTGGACCTCAGGTGATCATCTCGGCAAATATGTCCATCTCTTGGTCCCTTCTTCTTGTTCATTTTTGTCTGAGGTTCATTTATATGTCCTTGTATTTGTAAATGGATTGTGAGGTCCCGTAAGTTCATTCTCTCTCTCTCTCTCTCTCTCTCTCTCTGGGGGTAGGTCAAATCTTCAAACTGCCCACAACAAGCTGACCTATGAGTGTGATCGCTATGCCGTCAGACCTCTTCCTATATATATTTTTTTTAGTGGTTTAGAGGTTTGTCTAATTGTTATAACCAGCTTGTCATTTTATTTCAATAAAAACTGCTTATAGCCCTGCCCAATATTGATGAAAAATATCTGTTGGCCTTAAAAAGGATGTTGCCTATTTCATATTATAGGCTCATCTTGGAGAATCAGAAATTCAGAAAAAATATCTCCGGCCAAAATAAGATGTAACCTCTATCAAATTGTGGGCTTATTTCAGAGAACATGCATTGTGTTCCTAAATCCAAATTTTATTTTAGCAGCAAATGGTGATATCTCCTAGTGTCTTGTTTATATTTATAATATTTCAATCTTTGACTCAAAATAGGGTCCATATTACTGTGGAGTTGGAGCTGACAAGGCTTTTGGACGTGATATTGTTGATGCACACTACAAGGCTTGCCTTTATGCTGGAATCAACATAAGCGGCATCAATGGAGAAGTGATGCCTGGCCAGGTAAAGTTTGTTGCCTCCAAAATCTTTTCTTGATCAGATTTATGTCTTCTCTTTATTACCGTCAAATAATCGAGATTATGATGTGGTGCTTGTTACCCATTTGCAGTGGGAATTTCAAGTCGGACCTGCTGTTGGCATCTCGGCTGGTGATGAGTTGTGGATAGCTCGTTACATATTGGAGGTACTATTCTTGTTAATTTTTGTGATTAATGGAATATCCACGGAATATCACTGATTGTGTTAAACACATGTATTCAATCTTGACAGAGGATCACTGAAATCTCTGGAGTTGTGCTATCATTTGATCCAAAGCCTATCCAGGTGAACATCTGAATCTCATTTTATCATAAAATGTATTGGCACATTTTTTCTTCACTGCTTGCTGCATGTTGTGGAATTTTCTCTTCTATGTACACCTGGACTTCTGGAAATCGTTTCTGCATGGTGAACCGCAAGTACAAAGTTCAATGAGGTTTATTACTGTTCAGTTTATCACTTTAGCCTTTCCTGTGGGTATTCTTTTGCTACAGACTTTCAAATTGGTGTATATTTCTATGGTTGTTGGACAGATATATTCTAGATTGTGGAGTATCTTCATGTAGCTCATCAAAATTCTATTTTGTGTACTTTTGGATCATTGGACTTGTTTAGCTCATAGTTATGATTCTTTGCTTTTTTACCCTCAGGGTGACTGGAATGGGGCTGGTGCTCACACCAATTATAGGTAATGTTTTGAATTCTACAAATATTGATGAATAGGGAATTTTTGCCTTATTGGATTACATTACCAAATGTTCTCTTGATTAATATGCACTTTCAGCACCAAGTCCATGAGGAAGGAGGGAGGCTATGAAATCATCAAGAAGGCAATTGAGAAGCTTGGACACAGGCACAAGGAACACATTGCTGCCTATGGAGAGGGCAATGAGCGTCGTCTCACTGGAAAACATGAAACTGCCAACATAAACACCTTCAAATGGGTAATAGATTCGTAGCCATTTTATTGCTGTCTAGCATAGAGTACTTCTCTCAGTTTGGGCATTTGAAGAAAATTCACGATAATCATTCTTCTTTTACCACATTATCATCTGTGGCAATATTACGCATTTATCAAACAATTAATGAATCTATTTATTTGGCATTGAACTAAACATTGAAAAATTTGTTTGATTTGCACAAGAATTCTCAAGCCCGTTGTATTATTATTGCAACACAATTTGATTCCACTCACTTTGGTACTTCTGGCAAATTAAATAAAATTTCTTGGAATGCCTTTGATCAGGGGGTTGCAAACCGTGGTGCATCCATCCGTGTCGGCCGGGACACCGAGAAAGATGGGAAGGGATACTTTGAGGACAGGAGGCCTGCTTCAAACATGGACCCTTATGTTGTCACCTCAATGATTGCAGAAACTACCATCCTCTTGAAGCAGTGAGCCTATTACGTATCTCTTATCGGCCAGCCATGTCTTCCGGACTAGTGGGAGTGGCTGTTATTTAACATTTTAAAATGGGAAATTGTATTTTAGAACAACCCTTCAATTTTATATTCTATAGGGTAGATCTGCAGAGTTGCCATTTGCTGTTTTATTATCTCAGCCGCCTTTGTTGCAGGCATGATCAGGCTGAGGTGGTAAGGCTGGAGTTCATCTCTACCTGCGTTATCGAGTCTGTCCAATGACAAGATTGCTATTATTAATAATAACGTGGTTGGATTGGAAGGGTTGATTTTCCATGTTTTGGAAATAAATACAGGTGGATGTTCTTCTGTTTTTTCACGTTGGCTCTTTATTGTGACCCCTTTCTCTTTTTCATCCAATTCCAATTCCAATGCGGAATAAGAAAAGGTGGTTCAAAATTGTTTAAATTGCTCTAGTTTTATTTTGAAGTTGACTTCGGAGCTTCTGTTTGTTCAGTGCATTTTTCCGGTCGCAGTATAATCATCTCTACTTCCGGGTTAAAGGTTTTGATTTTCAACCTGATTTGAACTATGAAAGGAAACTAAACATAATCCATCCAAACAAATAGTGTTTCAATTCATGCGAATTATCTTGGTCGATTGAATAGAGAAGTGTATTTATTTATTTTTGAAAAGTTGAGTGTGCCGAGGCTGGGCTGATAGGAGCCTCCACCCGTTTATTAATAAAAATAGATACAGTATACAGTGTTTCACAAATAGAAAATGCAAAATAAAAATTATTAGGGTCAGATTGGTTGTATTTTAATTTTTACTTTCTACTCTTATCATTTTCAAACGTGTTCTTATTTTATTGTTATTTTGCATGTCGAAATAAAAATGTCATTAGATTAATATTGTAAAAATTTTGAAAAAAATAATATTTTAATGTACTATTATTAAATATTTTATTATAATAGTATTACTTATTTTTTAATTAATTCTGGGCTTCATTATCTTGAGAATATAAAAAAGAAATAGTTGTTTCGATAAATAGTGACTTATGAAGTGATAGAAAACCATTTTTAAACTTAATATGGGCCTCATTATTTTGAGATTATAGAAAAAAATTAATATTTAATTAATTAGTGGATTTTAATTATTTCTAAATTAGTAGGTACTATAGATTTGAAAATGATCGATATAGCTATGAAATAAAAATAATAATAATATTTTCATCATAAATGATAACAAATAACTATATTTTTTTGTTTGAAATAACGAAAATAAAAAGTTCTTTCAATCTTTCTATCAAAGTAGAAAGGGGATTGAGCTCCTTTATTTGAGTCAAGGGACTTTAAAGTGGGGAAGGTCGTCTTTGTCAACTCTAATTGTCATAAATTGGGTTGGGTATTGGACCCTTGATTTAATAGACGTGCATATTTTGAAGGATCTTATCTACATTAGGATGCAATTATACTTTTTGTTAGACTAAAACTCTTCCTTTTGTAAAGAAATAGGTAGATCACACTCATATATATTTAGAAGGATAACTCTATTTTGTGTACGATAAGCACTATCCATATCTATATTAACTTTTAGTTGAATTAGACTCTTAGAAGACTCACCTATAAATAGGCCTTCTTCCTAAGAGTTTAGAACATACAAAACTTGAGTATTTACTTTTTTCATATATTCTCTCTATATTCATAGTATTTCTCTCTCAACTTTTCTTGGAGTATTACCAAATTGTTTCCAAAGATTTAAGATGTGTCAGATTGTGTAAGCTCTGATAGTAACTCCACATGGTGAGTAGAGATTGACGAAACTGTTCAAGATTTAAAGATATGGAGTTTATACTTCAAAAATGTTCAAATCAAGAAACTTGAAATTCATGCGACTATAGAAACTTGAAATTCACTGATTGAAAGGTAACATTGAACCATTTGTTTTGATTATATGTAGACATTAATTATTTTGTGCAATTATTTCCAATAGTGATATTAGAATCAGTAGGGCTCGTTCTCACCTATTGATTTAATCAAATTGCATAGAATTATTTTATGCTCAAACTTAACAATTTTTTTAAAGCATTTTGGTGTGAACTTTTTACTATATGTGAATCTTGGTATTTATATCATGTGGTTAGAATTTAGTGATAAATAGATAAGTCGTTTGAGAGAAAAATTTAATCTAAAATTGAGATTCATTTTGTAAATTATAATTTTGAACCCATTTTTTTTAGTTTGCTATAAGTTGTTTAGATCATCTAGAAACAATATATTACTTATTAAAAATAGATTCAAAATGAGATAGATATGATTTTTTGAAGTTTTACCTTGAAAGTCGAATTTATGACGAAAATTCTTTTGGCTGAAATAAAATCTGTTTGTGATATTTATTATAATGTTGACGTGATTTTGTATAGTGTGAAATGTTATTCAAAAGATAAATTATGCACCTACAATGAGCTTAAGATATATATATATATATATGTATATATATTACATATATATTGACCCTAATATTTTAATGCATTGATTTCGTTGGGAATTAATAGAAAATAATATGGGATATTTTAAGCTTAAAAGTTGCATAAATATGTTTATGGGTCAAAATTATGTATATGTACATGTATAAAAAGATATGTTCGATCTTCCTATGTAGTTGATCATTAGATGAATTTCTCTACAATGTATTTATGAATGGCATGCTTTATTTCAATTTCGTATTATTGGTATGATGAAATTGAAATTATAGTAAATGCAGTGTATTATACATAGACATTGATGTTTGAGTGCTGATGAAAAATTGACAACTTGTTTGTTTATGTTTTCAACTTTATTTTTTCACCATTTTTCACTATTTTAAAATAAATTATTAACAAGTTATTATCATTTTTACAAAATTTGAGTGCTCATGAAAAATTGTCAACTTGTTTGTTTATGTTTTCAAATTTATTTTCACCAATTTTCATTATTTGAAAATAAATTATCAACAACTTATAATTATTTTTACAAAATTCTAACTCGTGTTCATCTTAAGGCATATTCCTTAATAACCTATATCTTCTCTTAATAATCTGTATATCTTGTCTTTCTATTTCATTTTTCACTACAACAAAAAAGGGATGTTAGCACATTTAAATAGACTATTGTCACACTTAACTATATACCATGGTTCTTTTTAGCATGGCACCATCCACTGTGGTCTATACTTAACACCACACTTATAAGGTGGTGTTTGTAAAAGTTATAGTTTTACATGTAAACATAAGGAAATAAATCTTACACCACACTTTCTTATGTGATCTAATATTTTGAAAAGCTAGTTAAAAACTTAATACTGTGGAATCAAACGTCATGTTAGATGTATATACTTACACTTATTAACTGTAACATAAAAGTGAAATTACCACATTTTCATTTGTAACACAATTAGAATTACTTACATTTCAAAATGTGACACTATGCATATAATATTACACTTCTTAACTATAACATAAAATAAAAATCACCATGACTAATTTGTCAAAAAAACAAAAATTACTTGCATATTAAAGTGTAATGTTAAACTTGTACTTTTACAATGCAAACTTTGTACCACAATTGGAACTGTAATACAAAAGCATATATACCTACATTTCTTTGCAATACAAAATGTTACCCCAAATTGAAGTGTAACAAAAGGTATTTATCCTTACACAAGATGATACCACATACCCATATGTAATAATAGGCATATATTGTTACAATTCTTAGGTGTGCTTCATATTTTGCATGCTTTTGTTGCACTTTTTGACAGTAATGAAAAATGTTAGTAGCATATATCAATTGTTACTATTCACTGACATCCCATATATACAAAACAATTTCTTAATCAGAGAATATACTTCATTTTAAACACCAATACTATATTCTTTGCATCTTCAATTTAGAACATAATTCTAAAGAATCTCGTCAGTGTTGAAACATTCATTTCATCTAAATATGAACTACTATTCATATGGCCCTACTCTAAAATACCACCACAAGTAGTTGATCAACACTTGACATAATAATCCTAAATGCTTGACAAAATAACATCCAGTTTAAGATGAAAAAGTGAAATAAAGCCTCAAATACACTTCTATCTGCAATCCAACTTCAACATATTAATTGCTATTATCTTGAACTACCATTGTACAAAGGGGAAAAATAAAAGACCAACAGTTAAACATGTTACAAAAACAACTTAAAACAATTATCTAAACCAAAAAGTGAAACTTTGAGACCATTTAAATCTACCCCAACTTTTTCAATCATAACATAATTCAATGGATAGCATTTTTAAGCAATCACATTAATATTAGCCTAAGAATATGCAAGAAGATCAACATTATAATTGCATAATTGAATAGGCTAATGATACTATAAGTAACAATAGAAAAGTTTCAAGTTGTTGTTCTTAAGTCTCCAATAATTCCAAGTATTTTGTGAGAAACACACACACACACACATATATCTTGCAACTTATTCTTAATAGAGCCAAGAGTAAAACTTAATGATATAACAGAAATTTCTCATTGATTTTATATCAAAAATCACTTACACCTAACTTTCAAATTTATATATTAAAAAAAAAAAAACTTTCCAAAGATATTGGTCAAGCAACAAAGACCCCTTGAGCATTAGAAATGGTGTTAAAGTGCATGTAAGGCCTTACTAAATCCTCATCTCCTTTTATTGTCACATTTATATGAACTTCATAGTAGTTTTTTCCCAACACTTGTCCACCAACATTTGTTTTAGTGTCCATGCTTTGCAAATGTCCCTTAGCAACAACTTCATTTTGATCTATAATACTCAACAAAGAAACTGAACAGTTAACCCAAAAGTAAAATCAACAACTAAAGCGTCGTACAAATAAACATGAAAAAAAATTATATGAGATCTTAGAAGCACTTATATTTTAAGTAGTCATTGTTTTATATTTGAAGATACTCAAGCTTTAAATATATTACTTACCTGAGGAGGTAAAAGGTTATTTGTCGAGACTGGGGTTGAGATCCCGTCTTCATAAGAAGAGATGATGGACCACTAGGTGGGATAACTTCACTACTATTCTACTCAAGTTTTTCCAACCTTTCTTGAAGTGTTTGAATTAATGGAAAACAAGATTTACAAGAAGGTATTTCCTCAAATACACCTTGTTGTGTCAATTTTCTACTGAGAATGTGTACTTGTCCTGGCTACTATTTAAAAAATCTGATCGGACCAGCCGGTCAAACTGTCAACCGACCGGCGAACAAGTCCGATTTTCTCAAAAAATCAAAAAATTGAAAAATAAAGGCCATGTTTTGTAAAAATCATTCAAATTGATTGATTAAACTGGTGAACCAGTGAACCATTCATGATTCAATTGAATTAGAGCAATTTTTTTATTTAATTTTTAATGAAATTCATTTTTAATTTTTTTTTTGTCTAAGTACAAAGTTTGAAGGCTAAGTTATACATCACAAACTATCTAAAAGTTAAAAAAGCCTTTGTTTAGAATTTAGAATTAACTTACACACTCTCTACTTTAAACTTAGTATATTTAAATTTTTGTGATCATTTATAATATGAATTGTGAAATTTGGATTGTAATGTTACACAATATCATTTAAGCTCTTTATACTTTATATTTTGGTATTTTATTAATTTTTGAGTAATATATGTAATATGAATATATATTTCATAATTATGACATCACGGTTCAATTGAAGTTCAATTACGGTCCGACCAACAGTTAAACTAGTGAATTGTGAACCGATAAGTTTTTTAGTTCAATGAATAGTTCAATTTTTCAAATACTGGTCTTGGCTTTTCTGGGCCATTAACTTTGCCAAAAAGTCATCTCGAGAAATAATATCTTCTGATCCTCCAAGTTCATTAGTGAGTTCTTGCATTTGATCCTATAAAGTTAAAAGCAAATAGATTTTATGTTCAACTCAACTTCAATATAAGAGATCTGGTTTATAATTTACAATTCTTACTCTTAGTTGCCCAGCATCTCCATCTTTTTCCATTGGATAACACAAACTGAATGTATCCACCGGAGAAATTCGATGTCCCCCTTCTTCTTTCTTATTTCACAATATGTTAATTTTTGTACAATATTTATGAGTTAACTAGCGTATGTGAATTCCAATTTGCTTATTAGATTAACACAAAAATTATAATCAAATTATAAAGCTTAAATTCTAAATTTTAACAACAATTTAAATTTCATCTTATTTGGAATAATAAATGCCAATGTTGTTTTTGTTTCAAATGCATGTTGTATTTCAAAAGTTAGAATAAAATTTGGCTAGGAAAACCATATTATAAGATGAAAGAAATAAAAAGTTATTTTGATGTTTAATTCTTCAAATCAAATTTATATTCCTTACCTCATTTGCTTGAACTTGTGCAAAGAATTTTCTTTCAGTATTATGATTTAATGTCTTTTTCTTTCTGCTTTTCTTTCCCCACATGCTTGCTTTCTAAAAAATATAAAATCACATGAAATTTGGGCAAATCACTATTAATATATGAAAATTATTTTGTTTTACTTCGCCTTTTCTTCTTCTAATAACCAGAACATCACAAGTCCTTTATATTACTTTGGGATGACCCTATCTTCTGGTATGTTTATTAAATCATCAAATAGCAAATTGGGGGCAAAGTACTTTTCTTTCAAGTTTTTCTTCGAGTTTCTCCAATTGGTCCTAATTGTTTCTAGAATATCCACATCAATTCTGGGAGGACAAATAAACTTTGATTGCATTGAAAATGTAGGCATTTTCATGCATTTTAAAAATATTAATGATTGAATTTAAAGAAATGACTAATAGAAATTGTATAGTAAATTATCGTGACTATGCTTACTAGCTCATTCTTATTGGATTGTGGCACTTTTCTCCAATCAAAAATATCGACTGAGCACTACGTGCCCATCCTGGCCAATACACCTAAAAAGTTAAAGTACTTTGAACGATTATCATGAGTTATCTGACCATATTCATTGCATTCAACTAGAAGCCTCTTTCCTGGAGGTAAACCCTAAATTCGGGGCATTAAAGTGGGTCCTCTTGTGTTTTTGTTTTGGCTTTCCTCACCTATTTAAGAATATTTCAATGATCAACTAAATAAATAACCTCATATATATAGTTGTAGATAATTGTCAGTATTGGATTTTTCAAGAATAATTGACTTATTAATTGAACAAATGGTACTCAACTCAAAATCATGATGTCATGTAGAGATTGGAAACTTACTTGTTGCAGTTTCATTAGATGGAGAACTATGTGAGTGATGCACGTATACTTTCTTCCTCTGGCTAGCACAAGGTAATGCATTCGCAGTACTTGGATGCTTACTTCTAGTCCTTTCTATTGCAAACAAAAAAAAGGTAATAAGTAACATTACCTCATTTATATCATAGAAATAAACAAAAATTGAAACAAATGAGAACAAAGTAAAGGCTACAAATTTCAAAATTAAATGTTCTTTCACAACTTGAAAATTAAATCTTGATCTATACAACCATAAATGTACAAAAAATTGAAATATCAAAAGTTTTTTGTAACTTACTTGAAGTTGAGTTGTGATTAGATTGAGAATTTTCTAATTGAGAACACGATGATTCTTCTTGCAATGTACGTTTGAGGTTTTGTGCTCTCACCATTTCTAGTTCAAGAAAACCATAAAAAATAAGGTGTCAGTTATGCATGTGTACATCATAATATATATAGACAAGAAAGAAATCAATAGAAGTTCTTTGTTATGTAAGTGATGGAAACTAAAAAAATAAAGAACTTTGTTCTTTGTTCTTTCTCTTCTACTTCTTCTTCTTCTAATCATATTCAAACATGATAATTTCTGAATCAATGATAATGATTTGAGGAAGAACTCATGTTCCAAATGAATAAATTCAAACTTGAAAAGAACTTTTTCAATTTTTAAAGAATGAGCAGTCCAGGGGAAGGGAGGAATGAGTTTAAGTTCTCGTTTTCCTTTTAAATCTTAGTCTTTGGAATAATCATAAGTTTCAACCAAAAGAACCCAGATTTTAAATGAATAATTTCAAAGAACTTTTTTTATTCTTGAAGAATAAGGGATAAGGGGATTGTTTCCTAGAGTTTCTACTACCTCCTTTTGCATGGGGCTAGTATATTTCATCCACCTTAGATTTTCATCAGGATAACTTCCTCTACAGTTATATATGAATGCATTACTAAATAGAGACATGTTCTTATTTGTTATGGTTGATGATATCCTCCCTCTATATGTGATATATGTTTTAAGTACTTGAGGCTAGCATTATAAGAGGCTAGGTTTTAAAATAGCCATTATGTCACGGCTCGCTCATTGGAGAAGCATGACGACCATGACTTGGAGGGGTGTTTGGAGCGACAAGGTGTTGTCGGCTCACACGGTAGGGCGAAAACGGCCCATGAGTAGAGACTCTTACGAGGTGTGGATTGCAAAACTGTTTCGATGGCATACTCTCTGA
>JACGDI010005764.1:539515-653399 GCA_014898725.1 Jacaranda copaia
CGAGACGGAGAGAGATTGCTCATTTGCCATCGAGAGGTGCACGTAAGAGACCTAAATTGAGGACGTGCATGCTAGCTAGTCGGGGACCGTTAAGGAAACACCTTGGCGTGCCGAACACGAGCCTCCGATGATTGTAGGCATTTGGAATAGGCGAGTACGCCAGTACTGTGAGTCGTTCTGATGCTTATGCTAGTAAGTTATTGGGCCGAAATAAGAGACGAGTCATGAAAAAGACTCGAGATGGACGTTGGCAGATCGAAGGTTGGGTGGAACCTGAGATGCCATCATGGACAGACAGTCATTCCGCTGCAAGATAGAGTCCGTCCGTGACACATTGGCCCACTGGAGTCAACTGAAAGCACACAGCAGCACCTTGTTTGGTTGATAAAGACAGCTGTGGCTGTCAAGTAGTTGGCAGCTTAATTAAGTTGCAACCCTATTATCACTTTTACAAGTTCCATAGCACATGTGCCAAGCCATTAGGAAATTAAACAATCTAAAATTAGTGGTTTGAAAATAAAATTTGCTTCTGATACATTGATAAAAGAGATCACATATTCATTTCAACCTATACAGCTCATCAATTAATTGGGGAGGGAGGGGGAGGTGGTAACCATTCTCTCAAATGCTGAATTGATGAAAGGGGGTTAACCACCAAAGCTATGCATTAAATATGAGTCCGCTTTGACATATTTCTTGCCTTGATCAAATTTCCACAATCTAAAAGAATTTGGAGTAGAAAAAAGGAAGAGAAAAATGCAAGCAGCAACATCATATCAAGGCATGTTTTATTCTGATCATGTCCAAAAACGTCGCGAGGATAGAGATGCCTACATGCTTGGTTTGAATCTATCTTTCCTTTTCTTTTCAAGAAGTGATTTTCATTCTTAATTCTTCAGCCAAACATCCCTTTATAATATTTCCCTCTATGTGTGTGTGTATTGTGTGGTTGAATTAAAGAAACTTAGCAGCCCATCTTTGTTTTTGTGACAGCTTGTTGGCAATGTGTTGCTGCTGGTGCTGTGTAGAAATTGGTGAGTGCTGTTTGGAAAGTGTAATAATGACAATAAAAATAGATTATCCTACTAAAATACTAATTTTGCAGGGTTTGTAAGGCACAAGTTGTCCAAGACCACTACTAAGACACTCATTAGTCAGCCAATACCTTTTGAATATATAAACATGAGACAGCCTAAGCTAATGTCCATAAGAACTTGAATCTAATTGGCCCCTAGGAATTGAACTCTTGGATTAATGCAGAAATAATCTGATCCACATGAGATCTTAATATAGATTTTGAGAAAAAAATAAAAAATAAGGAAAAATAAAACAACACAGAAATATAAAACTTACACAGGAAAATTCTAAGATAACAGAAATATTTCAACTGCAATCCCATATTCCTCTCTCTCTCTCTCTCTCTCACGCACACACACACACACACACGCGCGCGCACACACACACATTAGCTTGACCCATTAATTTAATGCATACATTGAAAATTTGAACAGCTTTTTTTCTGCGGCTACACTTGAAATTATTATTACTTGTCTTTTTATTTTTCTTTTTCTGTCAAATAAAATTGCACAATATCTTAGGTGATAATACAATAATACAATGTATTAACTATGAAATCTGCAAGCAAATCCCAGTTTGTTGACACTAAAGACAATGGGTCCAGCTGTAATCTTGAGTTTAGCCTTTTAAGTCTACTTGGTCAGACAATAAAGAGCACAATTTTGTGTATGTATATGTCAGTTATGTGTGCATTTGTGGTGTATAGAGAGGGATCTAAGAAAATAGATGCCCCTATATTAGCTTTGGTCCTAACTTCCAAGTATAAATTTTGCTGTTTTATTTTCTTGTTTGATATGCAGAGATTAAAAAAGGGACCCCTTCAAAAAAAGGCTCTTTTCTTGGGGCTATGTATCCACAAAGACTACACTAGACAAAAAGATCCACAAGTTGCCACCTTTTCCACCAAAAGCTACACATGTAATCTCTTAAATGTTTAAACTACACTGTAAAACATCAGTTATATCCCATATAAATATAAAATAACGTATTCCTTAATTACAAAATTGGATGCCTCTATATATCCAATCACCGATGAAATGGAAAATTTAACAATAAATTCAGAATTTTGTCTAACCTAACTGATAGAAGTTAGCAACTTGCAATCTCAGGACTCACCATAGCAGAGTCTGTATGACACATGACAAAACCAATGATCATTATTGCATATAAACGAATAATCCAATATAATTAAAGAGAAGAGCATCAAGAAATATATACAATACTCGCATAAAGAAATATTCTAGTTCAGGTTATTGGTGGTATAATAACTGGAAGCTGCATCATTATTTGCGAGTAAAACATGAGCAACTTATAGTAAGGAGTGAAAAAGGATAATTTCCAGCTCCTCCAGTAAAAACAGCAAACAAATGTCTGATCATAAGCATAGCTCATAAACTGCAAATTTGAGTTAATGGTAAATGAGTTTCAAATGGAAGAAACATAATATATGGGCAAGATAAAATTTGAAAATTAAAAAATAACCCATTATTTAGCTAAATAACCTAAGCTTATGTAGCATTTCAAGTGATCAAGTACTCAAGAATTTTCATAATAAATTGGCAACGAACTCAAACCATCACTTTCATATGCAAGTCAAGTCGAACTAAAAGAGCGTCCTGTCAATTCTTTCTATGCAAGCACAATAGAGACAAGCATCCAAATGGCAGTTCCCTATTCTAGACCATGTGGCACCAGTATCCTTTTTCTACTCATGGATCAGTGGTCAAGCTGTATAATCGCTTTGTCCACAGGCATAAAATCCTTTCAAGTTTAACAATACAAATTGCCAACAATATGTCAAAGAACAAGGACACGAGACATAGTCAGAAGCAAAAATGAAGAAACAAAAATCAAAGCACCCAACCCAATATGAAAGAAAAAAAATCGAAAACAAGGAAAAAGAACCATATCAATCTTATAGTAAATTTACTATACGGTCATCGATAACATTTCTATCCTGAATAACCCTATCCTAAAGAACTCACCACATCAGATGACCTATTTTAGTCGTCTCTGTGGATAATCGCTCCCGCCAACAAGTGAATCCAACCATCATATGTATTGAGAGGAGCACCAAAGAGAAAGGAAGCAGGGGGAGAGTGTGTGTTATATAGAGATAAGATTCTCAAGGTTTTGGGAGAATCCAAAAACTAAAATTGAATTAAGGCTCAGATTTGGCATAATGGAAGGGAGAAGACGGATGGAGAGGTGTACGGTGTGAGGAGAAAGTGGGATTTGAAAATGGTGCAAAAAGAAGAGGTACTATAAGTTTCCAAGTGATACCTCAGCTCATCAATGGGCATGTGCCAATTTCTCCAAGCCCAACAATATGCGTGACCTATGTAGCGGGGATGTGCAAGAGGTACTACTAATATGGTATAAATTAAATTGAAAATGCTTGAGAGACATTAGTTGAACATGGTTTGTTTATATTTTATTTAGGCAATCTTTATGATATAAATCGTTTTCCTCATATGTTTTTTATATAGTTATTCATTTATTTTTGGCATGTTAGTTTGGAGGGTGACCATGATGATCAGAGGATGTTGGCTTACTTGCTAAGGTCAATCTCCATTTTTATAAACTTTTCTAATTGTAAAAGCTTGCTAGGAAATGAAAAAGGGTCACTTAGTCCACTAAAATTGACTGTATACTTTTGAATGAGAGACACTGGGGAATGCACTCTATTTTCCTTTCTTTTCGCATGATTGATTAATACAACCTATTTCTTACTAGCCAATGGCACTAAGTTTGTCAAAGCTACTTGGAAGGGTAGAGAATTGGAGCATGAATATAGAGGTTTAATGGACAGATAGAAAGTGAGGATATGTGTCTAAATAGTTTGGACAAATATTTAAAGGAAAATAATGGTGCAAGTTAAGATGTGATTCCAAACACTTTGCAGGTATGGGCTTATGGAAATTGAGAATTCAAATACTTTTAGTTAAACTTAATTTATGGCGCAAATTGATCTTATCTCACTTAAGGAGATATGATTCTTAGTTGTAGCTTATATCATGAAAAATATATGTCTTAAAATGAATTCTCCAACTTTTGTAAAATGACAGCAAGCATAAATTTATGTATGGTATGCACGTAAAAGAATTGAGAAGGTATGTTCTTATAAGGTGACGGACACCATTTTGGAGAACACAACAAAGATTAAGTTGCATAAAAAAGTTTCCTCAAGGAAGATTTGCTAGATAATATATGAAGTTGGAATGAATCTTGAACTATAAGAGATGTAGGATCCTTGAAGAGGCGCTCATTTTTCTGGTGATGGTGTCGCTTCTTAAAGCTCATCTATTCAAGTGCAAAAATGATCTTTGTATATCTCTCAACCACAAAAAAATCTCTAAGTCTCATCCTACTCGCTATCAAAGCACCGGGGCAATTATCAATGTGAGTGGACCAATCAAAGTTTGGTCATATCTCACAAATACAGTACTAACCATACAATGACATATAAGCATGTCTCATTAATTGCAATATGCCTCACAAGCCATAAATCAATTTCAATATAATACCTTGATGAAATATGCTTTTAGAGGACATCTTTATATAAAGGCTAAAAAAAAGGATAAACAATCACATGGCACATAGAAATATGCCCAAGAATAACGTACAATACTTCTTATCAATGAAATAATATCTGTTATAAGTATGCTTTAGTACCCAAACAATATTAAATGTCTAAAGCATACAAAGTAGCTTCATTATCACAAAGATAATGATAACACCATGGATGTGCACCACAATGCACATCATCACAAGAAGTGTCAAACTAAACAGTTTCCAATGAACATAAACTAATCCACTTAGACATCTAGTATCTACTTGACCGAATCACAATATTTGCATTAAGGATCACTTTGACATCAATTCACTATTACTAAGCATAGGACTAGTTGAGTATACATACATTATATTTTTAAATTCTCTGTAATGCTTACCTAAACAATACTCACTAGCATTTCTTTCTTTTTTTTATTTTTTAAGGCATTTCTCTTAACTGAAAGCATAATCATAACTAGGAAATGTTAATAGGACTAGGTTGATGCATATATAGTTACTCTTATAGCAAACTTCATGTTATTACTAAACTATCTTGATATCTACTCGCCAAGTATACATCTAAGTTCTTTTATGTCTATCTCAAAAGGACAATCACCTTCAAGTGGCAACATCTTTATGTTATTTGTAGCATTGTATTGTCATCCATATATAATGAGAGAACAAATCCCTTCACTTATCACAACATATCATCCGTGACCTTATTCAATCATCATTAAGCTTGTCAAGTGATAGCTCGATGTAATTGATAGTAACACTTCTTAGACGATAACTCAAGCTACAAATAGACCTTTTCAAGCTACAATCTTAATAGTAAGGAAGGCTAAGAAATATATACAACTAAAACTTGCCTTAACTTAGAGGCTAAGATGAGATCATATTTGATCAATTATGAAGTTTGTCCAACTTCATAAAGCCTATTTGTAACCAAATATAAAAATTACTTAAAGGCATTTTGGAAGTATTTATATAGTGTTGCACACATCAGATGCTTGAATAGAGACTAAACTAATGTTTGTATGATGTTAAGAGCATGACATGCCCAAATTGAATAGGAGCTTCATCATACCATATATTTATACTACATGTACTTTGCGGCAACCTTCGAAGGAGAATGACTAAATAGGTCCTTGCTTCATCACGATGTGAGCCATTATTGTTTCTTGTATCTTTTGGGACTCTGGCCATGTCATAAAATGTAAACTTAATTATGCTTTTAGCATATTTTTGATAGTTATGATTAATCATTCTATTAGAGCATGACCAAAAAAGCTATCAAGACCAAGCAAATTGACATAAGGGATTGATGAAAAGCTAAGTTGGTAGTGTACTCTTCTTCAATGGCTCATAGGTCAATCAACTAAGTTGAAAATGTTTGATATAGTCATGAGCATAGATACATAGTGAAAAGAGACAAGCATGCTCTACTTATTTTTGAGGAATCATATATTCTCGATCTAGTGCAACCACATAATTTGGGATGATAATTTGGTGGTGGCTTAATATAACTCTCTTTGCTTGTTCTCTTCTCACTTGGCCTAACTCTTTACTCCCTATATAAAATAAATAATACGAGATTGAGAAATATTGTGAGTATAACACTCGAGAAGATCAAGTTAAATATGTAAGAGCGTGAGATATTACATATTAGGGTGGATCTTAAGCTCCTGACTTAAATAGGTATCCATATTTGAAAGGATTTTACTTATATCTAGATGAGACTATATTTTTTATTGGATTAGAACTCTTTTTTTCTAGATATGCAGATGATGACACTTATTTGTAGCTAAGAGGATAACTCTCCTTTGTGTAGGATAAGTATTATCCATATTTATGTTGATTGCTAGTTAGATTAGACTCTTGGAAGACTCACTTATAAAGAGGCCTGTTTACTCTATTTAGTAATTTAGTAGAAGTATAAACAATTATTATTATTTAACAAAAAAGGTTCTACCTATCTTTCTATCAAAGCACAAAAAGGGGATTGAGCTTTTTTTTATATCAGCATAACCAAATGGCATAGATCTAGTACTGATGTGTAGCATGGAAGTTACATGTGATATGATATAAACATGCCTATTTCCAGTTGGTACACCTTAAACTTTAGTGAGATTGAATCATACCAAAATCAGAGTGTGGATAGATTGAAAGGAACATTATTTTCACAAAGAATAACATCAAAATATACATAAACTGAAATAATAAAAAATTAGTCTATACGGGAAGTATCTTAAGTTACAAACTCCAACTATAATTGAATATCCTTAAATGACATGACATGCATATTAGTGTGCTTATAAAAGACATTGGGTGGTAGTCTCTTAGTGAGCGATCTATAACCATGGAGTTTCTGCTAATATGCTTCATAGATACTTGGCCACTTCGAACTCTTTCTTTAATAAGTAGGAACTTAACATCTATATGCTTTGACTTTGAGCTTCTATTGTTATTGTAATAGAAAACGTCTGACTTATTGTCATAAAATAACTTAAGTGGCCTTTTAATTACATCCATAATTTGTAGCCTAGTGATGAAATTTTATGGCAATATTTCATGATTAGATGCCTCTAACACACTATAAACTTAGCTACTATGATGGAATGGGTTACAAGTGTCTACTAAGCACTCATCCAAGAAATAGCTCCTCTAACAAATAGATAGATATAGCTCAATGTAGACGTCATACTATCTTGGCATTTGATAAAGTTGAAGTCCGAATACTTGATGTTCTCTAGCTTATCCAACCTTCTATACATGAGCATGTGATATTTTATTGTTTGTGGATACCACATGACTTCTTTGGTTACTTTTAGATCTATTCTTAGATTGCTCAAACCTCTACTTAACATCTCAATAATGTATGTAATGTTCGAGCGTGAACAAACTAAGCATATATTAAACTCCCTACTGCTGAAGTTAAGGAATTTTCTACATTTCTTTCTCCTCAAAAGCCTTTTTAGGGCGTTAATTGAAACTTAATTTATTTCCTTTAGCTACAAAGGTATCATTTGATTTTCAATTATGCATGGCATATCTCTTAAGAACTTTTTCAATATAGGTCTTTTCAAATAATCTGAGGATACCTAAAGAGTGATTTAGTGTGTCTGAATTCCTGATACAAAAGTTGCATCATCAAGATTTTTCATCTCAAGTTCTTACTAAAAATCTCTTAATTTCATGCAACAAGCCTACGTTATTGCTGGATGCAACATGTCATCGACATAGAAAACTATACTTACTCTAAATGAACTTGTGGTATATACAATAATTAGCAAGATTTATCTTTGAAAGTTTATAAGGTCCTAAAGGGAAAATTGACTTAAAGAGGTCTTTTGATTATAACAAGATAATTTGGTAAAAAAACAAATTGAAACTTCCAAATATAACTTGAAGTTCCAAAGATAAAGAAAAGTAATAAGCGATAAAGTAAATGACAATACAAATTTATAGTGGTTTGGCAAACCTACATTTACTACCTAAGTGAAACACTTAGGATTTTTAACCCGCAGTCAATTTATAATTAAGATAAACATGTATGCAATCTAAGTTACCAATAGACTAGAACTTTGCTATTGGATTCTTTGCAGGGATTAAGCAAATGCAACTATCACTTTAACTGAACCATAATAAAGGAAGTTGAATGCTCACTCAATTCTTAATAAGCTAATCTAGGCTTTGAAGTATATTGTGGGACATTAGTTGCCTTTTGCAATAGTTTTTCCTCCTTAAATAGTGAAGACGATCTTAATAAAATTTGGTTTGATCAATGCAAGTATTTTGGGACAAAATCTGTTCCATAGATTGATTTTCCTTTTTTATAATACCAGTTGCCATCTTGCCATATACACATGTGTAGGCAGAACTTAGGTAAGTTCAATTCATACAGCAATTATTTTCTTTCTTAGAGCCTATAATAATTGAGCTATAAGATTGATGGTTTAAAAGGAAAGTCAAGATTTGTAAATTTGTTATAGTCAAAGCAAGTTAAAAGGAGATTCCTACCATCTCTAAACCAAATGAAACAATCACTTAGTTAAATTTGTAATGCCATTGATGAGATGCTTGCTTAAGCCCACAGATAGATTTCTTTAATTTGCAAAGCATTGGCTTTACATCACCCAACATATAATTTCTTGACTACACTATATAAATTGTCTTATTAATGTTGCCAATGAGAAAGGCAGTCTTAATATCCATCTAATGTAGCTCATGATCAAAATATGCAATTGAAGCTATTATAACCTTGAAAGAGTCTTTTGATAAAATCGGAGAGAAAATCTCCTTATAATCAATGGCTTCTTTCTATGTGAAACCTTTAGCAATGAAACATGCCTCATACCTCTTGAGTTTGCCCTTTAAATCCCTCTTAGTTTTAAATATTCATTTGCAACCAATGGGCTTTGTATCTTTTTAGGTATTAGGGCAAAATCCTATATATCTTTGTCCTTCATGGACTTAATCTCATCATTCATGGAATTAATCCACTTTTCAAATTTAGAAATTTCTATGGCTTGACAGAAGTTGATCAAATCTTCTTTCATCACTCTAATGTCAACATCATGTTTTTGAAGAAACATATTCGTTTAAAATTACATTTTTTTCTTTCTCCAGTGGATCATTTTAATGGCATTGATTCTTGAGGCTGTAGAGTCTATTCTTTTGGAACAATTTCTTGAACCTAAATAGGAGGTTCAATGACATTATCTTAATCTGAAATTGCTTGTTGAACAATGGTATATGTAGGATGTTGTTCTTGATCATTATTAATAGCAGTTGGAGGAATATTGATATAGTTCTCTTCAAAGATAAAATACCTAGCTATTTATTTCTCACAAATTTAATACCATCAAAGAATTGAGTAAGACCTATCTAAAAAATAGACTTAGTCATGGGGTCATAAAATTTGTAATCCCTAGACCTTTTAGAGTGTATAATGAAATAGCTATGGGTAGTTTTGAAATCCAGCTTCTTTTCATTTGGCTTCAAAGCCTTGCCTCAATTGGACATCCCCAAATATGTAGATGCTTTAAACTGGGCTACTTGTTATTCAAAGCTCATAAGAGGTCTTTTTAGTTGCCTTAATCAAAACCTTATTGAGTATATATGCTATAGTTTTTAATGCCTCTCCTTAGAGTGATGCAGACAAAGTCAAATGGGTAATCATGCTCCTTACCATGTCCTTAAGAATTATGTTTTATCTTTCAACAGCAACATTCATGGTGAGCTTGCCCAGCATAGTCTATTGAGGGATGATATTGTGTTCCTCTAGAAATTTCACAAAAGGTCTTAAACGTTGTTCACCTTGCTATTATACCAACCACAATAGTAAGATCTAGTACTTTTGATTCTTTTGCTAATTAGGTTCTCAACTTTAGGTTTATAGCTTTTGAATATGTCTAGTGATTGTGATTTCTTGTGAATGAGATAAAGGTAGTTATATCGCGAAAATTATTTATGAACATTATAAAATATTATTGACCATTCCAAGAAGTCGTAGGGAATGATCCACAAATATCTATGGTTATGTTTGATTGCAAATTGCTAATTCATTTTTCAACTCCCAAAATATAAACAAATAAAACATATACATTCCTCAACTCCACTCTCAAAATACACCAAAAAATGCCCAAAATACACTCCCAATTCTTTTCCTATCTATTCCCTAATGTCTAGCCCTCTAATTTTTTGTCCCTCCTATCCAACTATATATACACTTACAAATACTTTTAAAATATCAATTTCACCCTACCAACCTAACAAAAATTTTATTGATGTGACATCCTGTCTTCTTTCAAAATACAACAAAATAAATAATTTTCTCCCAAAACATTCTCTAACTACCACCCAAAATAAAAATAAACAACCATCACATTCCCTAACCTCACCTTTCAAAAACTATTTTGCCAAAATATTTTGGCAAAATACTCCTATTCACAACCAAACATAGCTTATGTGTATTAGGTGCAAGATGTCTAATTTCTTATTAGCACCGAATCTCTTAACATTTGTTTGTTTCCCCTTAATGCAATTTAACAAATTTTGAAATCTAATAAAAGTCTTTCAATTCTTCTTTTGGAGACATGACCTAATCTTTTGTGCCATAACGAAGCTGAATTCTCAATTTTTAATGTGTTTTTTACCTATTATATTAATTTGCAAGGATTCATGGAATAAAGTAATCATGTCAAGCAAATATAAATTATTGTCACTTGATAAAGAATCAAAACCAACCAAATTGAAATTTTGAAAAAGACTAAAATTTTCATTTCCAAATGAACAACAACAACCAAACTGGTCCCATGTTAAAATAGAAATTAAATTCAATTCTAAAAGATGGTACAATGAAAGTTTCAATCAAATCCAAATAAAAACTAGTTCTTAACAATAATCAAAATATTCCAATTACTTTGACTTCCATCATTTTGTCATTGCCAATGTAGATATATCTTTCACCATTATAAAGCTTTTGGCAATGCAAGGAATCATGCATAGACATGTTGATGTAAGTTGTTGCACTAGAATCTATCCACCACATTTGCCTAGTTAACAAAGTCAAATTAAGATCAAAACAAATAAAGGTAAGAAACATATCTTTCTTTGCAGGCCATGCATGATAGTTGATCATTTTTTCTTTTTATGACTTGTAGCTCCATAGAAGTAAAAAGTATCCTTAATTGGTTTTGTATGCTATTTCTTTTGTGGTTATGTACCTCAACTTTATTATTTTTCTTTTTGTTATCGCTTTTCTTCTTGTTCTTCAAAATAGTGACCAAGTGAGCACTCTCTATCTTCTCTTGTTCCATTCTTTCATCTTCTTGAACATAGTGTGAGAAGATCTCATTAACGGACCATGGGTTCTTTTGGTATTTATAACTCACTTAAATTGATTGAACTATGTTGAAAGGGATATCAAAGTGACAACTACAACTTGATTGTCTTCAATTTTGAAGCAAGATGAGACATTTTCATAGTATACTCCCTTATGTTTCCTTTACATGTGTGCCTCATTGGGATGAGCTTTGCTAAGATTGTACTAGGTTTAGCCTTTTTATTCTTAGCGAACCTCTTATCAAGGTCTTTAAGAAAAGCTTTAGCTGTATCCACCTTAGCAGACATAGTACCCCTAAAAGATTTTGGAATTGCATGCTTGATGATCATGAGACTTATGTGATTAGACTTTTTCCACTTTTCCATCTTCCATTTTTCATTCAAGGTACTCTTATCAGTGAGATTAGCGTGTTTTATAACTCTTAATGCAAGGTCTAGGTCCATCACTCCAAGAATAATTAAGATACTTTTTAGCCATACCTTAAATTTGTATCATACTGCATAGGAATAGAATTGATGCTAGTGCAGAAGTAGAAATTGAATAGAGAACAAAACAAACTAAGCAGACAAACTGACATGAGTACTAAAGTAGAAAATTATAATGGAATAATAAATTAAAATAAAGGTAAACCCTATCTCAAGATATTTGACACTCCATTAATATTTCATCTTTGGACAAAGTATTAACTTGTAAGTGATGTCTTTGCACAATAATCAAACACTAATAGTAAAATAACATGTCAAACAATAAATCTTCCTTTCAGCCATTTTATTGCTCACATGTAAAACCATATAATTATCATGCATTTATTACCACAGGTGCACATGTAATTCTGCCAAATATAAACCTTTCTTTGGGTCGATCAATATTTGTATAAGCAATATGCACACAGTCATTTATATTGAAAAATAAATTAATTTCCACATGAGAGTTCATTCTGGTGACATGTTGTTTCAGTTAATTTATACCAAAATATATTCAAACATACCCGTATTCGAATTAAATTTCTCTAAAATTATCTTTTTTTAATATGATTCAATCGTCTTTGTAGAAGTTTATCAAAACAAAACAAATACACACACATATATATATTCAACTTTTCTATATTCATTTAAATAAGTTTGGCCTTTCTTGGGAAAGAAAGACAAAGAAAACATGACAAAATTTTGATGCATCCTACAAATTTTGTGAAAATACAGATCGAAATACAAGATGAAGACAATAAAAATTCAACAAATCCGTCTAGCAGAACCAAAGTTGCAATAATTATGAAACATTCATCTAGATATAGAAGATCATCTTTTCTCCTTTTAATTACCACATACCCCACTATTAACATGATTACTAGTATTGATCCTTGACCAATCAAATACTAAACCAATTAAGTCAATCAATTTTTGACAACTAAATTTTAGCCCAAATTCATTCAATAACCCAAAGAATTAAATCCATAAATAAAAAATTTGAATAGAACTTTAGTAAATCCATATATCCTTAAATTTAAATAGATCACCAAAAATAATAGATTTCCTAATGATTTAACATAAGTGGCTCTGATACCTCTCATAGGAACTAAACCAAATCTATGAAAAGCATCACATAAACCAAAAAACCATAATGCCAAATCATATAAAATGAAACTAGATGTGGTAACATACTTGGATCCATGAATATTAGTAAGATCTTTTGGGTCTAGGCAATTATTGATTTTCCAAATTAATATGTATGAGTTTAGGAGAAGGAACTCTCTCTTTTCAATCATATGCATAATTTGGGGACCATAACCCTAATGTAACCTCTCATCTTTCTCTCATTTTTAATTTGGTCCATCATAAAATTAAAAATTAAAAATTACAAATCAAAGTGCTACACATATAAGCCCATACTTCGCAAGGTAACTTAGGCCCATCAAATAATTGGTCATTTTAGCTTAGGCCAAACCTTTGTGATAGCAAATTGCATATAATTAATATATATATATATATATATATATGTTAATGTCCAAAATCCAACACTTCACCCTTATTGCTACTTAAAACCTTCAACATCTTTTCCTATTTTTGTCTCTTCAATCTTTTTGGTTATCATGTCCATTTACCTTTTGAACTTCTATTGTCCATAGATGGACCTAGAGTCCCTCTTTTAACTTTGCCATCTACTCTTGTGCTACATGGGATTATTGTTTTTAGCAATGTTTCTAGTAATTTGATACAGAAGCTTTGAACTCCAATGCCACTTGTAGCAAATTAATGGAGCTTTCTTCAATAAGTGCCAAATGGTGGAAAAAATCATTGCTCAAAAGTTTTGGACTCTGATGCCACTTGTTGAAAATGACAATTGAGCTTCCTTTAGTAAGTGCCAAATGAAGGGGAAAAATCCTTGATTTGGGTAGTGATCAAGGAAGAAGAACATCAAGAAGTAATTGAGAAATGAAATAGAGAAGCATGTAATAGAAATGAGAGAAGCATAGCAAAGAGTACAATTTCACCCAAATTCTTAACATTTCTTCACAAGCAAATGATCTCATTTTATAGAGCAATTTAAGTTTAATTGCATAAACATGTACTAATACCTAAACATAAACCTTCACAATTATAAGCTTAGCTTTGGAGTTCTAATGAATCTTATGTGTAGATGTGTGCAATATGAAAGAATACCTTGGCATAAATCCTGACAACCTTTTATAATTGTCCAAGATGCAACTAGTGTCCCATTTAGCCTAACAAATTCTATTAACTTTATAAAACAATACTGTTTCACTAATTCTATATTTACACTTAGAATTTTAATGAGAAAAATGATAAGAAAAATATTTTTCATACTTCAAATAATATATCTTTATGCTTTTAATATTTTTACATTTATATTTTTTTTCTTCTTTTTTCCCTCAAAATAACATAAGGAAACTACATCGTCTAACTAAATCGCTTGCGTTTTGCTGGTGTTATCGGTATGGAAAAGCTTGCTCTTGATTCGAACCTAAACATATTTCAATACTTGCTCCAATTCAAAACTATGCTCAACAACAAATTTTTAGGGACGTAGGTGCATTCCCCAAGAAAAATCCTCTGACTCTCAACTCAATATTCAAAAGACAAAGGAAATCTGTAGAGAGAATTATAGGGAACTCAAAAATATAGATTGCATCCTCTAACTAAGGGTATTTATGATGATAATTCATAGAGTTTGACCAGACTTAGATATCTTTAATTTAGGTGTCCTGTCCACTAGGACTCTATTATATCAAAGTATATATACAAGCCTCAATTTGTGGCCCATTTATTTATCCACATCATAAAAATAAGTGTGTGCTTCAATTGAAAGCTAAATTATTTAGCCCATATGAATAATCCCCCCACTTCACTTAAGTTTGAGGTAGGGAATCTTACTTAACTTGAATGAAGTAGGTATGCATATACATGAGTTATGTAGCTTGCTATTCCTTCGTGTCTCATATGAGAGTCCTCAATTAATGTTGCTTATTCATTTACTTAGTTACATTCATTTTATTATTATTAGCATTATATATACACATATATTTATGTGTATAATTATTTTATATTTGAAAGAAAAAAAATCTAGGGAATATTATGCAGATGCTTCAAATTGAGGTAACGCAAATTCAGATAAGAACAATTGAACAAATTTAAATAACCAAGTATGACAACTAAGCACATTGGAGTTTGAAGCTAATTCGAAGGTTGCTAAGCAAGTTGATTACCCTTGAATTGAGGCTCAATTTTACTTGTGCCTAGAAAGGTGATGATGTGATGGCTTCGAAATAGAGTTTCATTTATTATCATGTGGGTAATAACCATTACACAAAGTTTTGTTTGCTAGTTTTGAAAGGATAAAAGCCTAGTCACGAGGCTATAGACTTGTGTCCTTTAAAGTGATGACTTTGAAAAGGTAAAAGCCTTGTCACGAGGCTACAAATTTGTAGCCTTTAAAGTGTCAACTCTGAAAAGCTAAAGCCTCATCATGAGGCTACTACCTCGGTATTTCAGGTTCTGTTCTTCTACGTTTTTCAAAAATATTGTCTAACTCTTGACAAATTTCAGATTGAAGGCATATTCTCCAATTTTGTTTTTTTTCTCAAAACACTCAAATTTTATTTTAAAAACCCCCCTCTCAATTCACCCAAAAAATTCTACACCCTAAAAACTACACCTACCCCCATCTCACTCTATCTATCATATTGCTTATTCATTTATCACTTTCTCACTTCACTCATCCATATATATTTTTATATATTTACAAATATAAAATTATTAAAAATTTTACTAGTTAAAAAATTCTAAAACTTATGTTTACAAATTTAATTAAACTAATTATCAAAACAATAAATTAAATTTAATTAAATATTATTTATTTTATTACTAAATAATTCATTTATTGAATAGCATATTAAATTAATTAAATTTAATCATTAATTAAATAATGTCTTAGTTATATTTAATATTTGTTATATTAATGAAATATTATATTTATTCATTTAATAAATAACTTAAGATGTTTTAATTTGATATAATAAATAAATTAATCTTCTTCAAAAAATATTCTTCATTAAATATTAATCTTCACATTAATTTGAAATTATAATAAAAAATTTGATTATAGGGTGATATTTGTTTAATAGTTTATAAAGTTTAATAAATTAATATTGATATGCTTAAAATAATTATTGAGAGAATTAATTAAATTTAAGTAAAATTATTTGATTATTACTAAGTAACTTATTTACTGAATAATGTATTAATTAAATAATAAGCTAAAGTAATTAAATAACTTATTAAATTAATTAAATTAATTTATTTATATAACTTATTATTTATATATTAATTATGTTTAATATTTTATGTATAATTAAATATTAGTTTTATTTGTTTACTAAATAATTTAAGATGATGTAATTTTATATAATATAATATTATTTATTTTTTTAATTTGATGAATCGTTATTAAGTCTTATGTATAAATTATTAAAAAATTATTTTATTTTAATTAAGAACTAAGTTTTATTCATACATAAATCATAAGTAATAAATAGTTAAATAGTTATATTTTAATTAAGAAGCAGTAATTAGTTTATAATTATTGTATAGTAATTAAATTTTTTTACAAGTCGTTATTAACAATTATGATATCATTATGATATAAGCTGCTTTTTTTATAATTAAGATATAATTATGATTTAATGAATAATTAATATTTATTAATATATATTTTATTGCAAATAATACATCATTTACTAATGCTAAATTTATAAAAATATAAATTTCAAAATAAATAACCAATTAAATTAATTAAACTCATATTTCAATCATTGCGAATACACACACACACATCATCCGACTATAAATATATATACATATAATACATAAAAAAAATCACTTTCAACTTACAAACCCAACAAAAAAAAAAAAAAAACACTTGACACATTCTCCAAATGTTTTCCAAAAAATCCATTCCTCCAAAATTGTTTCTAGAAAATGGCCAAAACATAAAAGAACAAGCCCTAAAGGATTTAAATAGTAGTCACTTTACACCTTTTTTTATACTCAAATTAGCAGCAGCAATTTATTTTGTTTGGATTATTACAGGCCTCGATTCGAGGTTGGTGCCTTGATACAATGGGTATTACAAAAAACCTTACCTTTAGTATTTCTTGTGCATTGCTTATTGCTATCATAGCCTCAGGAAGAAGCACAATTCTATGCCCTTTTTGAGCGGACAAAATGGAATCTATAGTATTTGTTTGGACAATTTTTCGTAGGAGTCAACTTCATCTTCCTAGGCTAATTTACTAAATCTTTGTGCCCAATTATCATGAGCGCTTTGGTATTGGAGGTTATTAGAGGCCTATAGTGTTTGAAGTTTCCAATTGAAGACCGCCTTCTTTCTCTTTGAGGTGAATGCCTTTCTATTTCTTCTCCAACCTTTGTTGTCCTCTACTCTCTAGGTGCATTCTTATCCCACTCTTTATCTTTCATTCAGTTCATTTCTTTTTTATGTATATACCTCTTTATCATCTCCATCAACTGCTTCATATCCACTGGAGGGTCCCTAGCCAAGATAGATGCTAGGGTCTCTTTTTCAGCCCATGAATTGAAATACTAACCATCATATCCACTCTCAAATTTAGCACCTCTAGTACTTCATTATTGAACCGACTAATGAAAGTTTGAAGCCTTTCATTCTCTCCTTATTGTATGAATAGGTAAGTACATATCTTTTCAACTATTTTTTGATTGGTGAAGTGGAACCTTAACTTTCTACTTAGTTGCCCATAACGTTCAATTGACCCTTCACCAGTTGGATGAACCATTTTGGTGCCTCTTGGTAAGAGTAGAGATGAAAATCCTATTATTTACATGATATTTTTAGAGATCATCATGTGCTCTCGAGGGTCTTTACGACCATCATACCTAGGAAAGTTCGAGATTTGAACCCAACATATAGGGTTTTTGTGAATATCTCTTTACCAAATGGGGATCTCTCTTTCTTTGCAGGGTTGAACCCTCTCCTATAACTTTTTTCTTTATCTCTTCTAACTTTGCCTAAATTTCTTTACCTATTACTTAACTCCTGCATTGTAGTCCTTTTTGCCTGATGAGGTAAAAGCCTTTCCTTAGACCACTATCCTTCATTACAATTTTAGGGTCTTTAAAGAGGCATTCAGGATTCCACCTCTTCACAATCTCCACCTAGTGCATAAGGTTGTTTTTTTCCCTCAGGGCTCTCCTGCTCATGTTGAAATAAATAATTGCTTCAATAACATAGGTTGGGTATATCTCTTGCCCTCTGGTTGGTGCCAATTGAGGTGCCACCACAGGTGGTAATAGGGATTGCTTTTGCAAATTTCTCACAATCATCTTCTAACATTCCGTCACCATATCATTAAATTGGGTAGTAGTTACCTGCATAATGGATTTGTTTGCTCACTCTCCATGTATTATAGCATCGCTTGTCCTCGCTAGTGGTAGGAGTGGAGAGGGCTTACGTGGGGGATGATCCTTTGGAGGGGTTTGTGCTACCATCTCTTTCATTGGTGTCTCTATCATACCTTGTTCCATTTGAAATATTTAGGTGATCAAAAGAGATTTTCCCACACACAGTGCCAATTGGTGTGGGTATGGAAAAATCGCTCTTAGTTTGAACCTAAACGTCTTTTAGTACCCACACCGATTCAAATTCTACACAACAACAAATCGTTAGGGAAGTCGGTGTGTTCCTTGGCGAAAACCCTCCAACATCAAGTCAATATTTGATAAAAGAAGAAAATTTGCAGAGAGAATTATGTAGAATTCAAAAATAATGCTTGCATCCTCATAGTTTTGTATCTAAGGATATCTACAATGATAAATCTTAGAATTTGACTAGACTTAGACATCTTTAATTTATGTCTCCCATCCACTAAGGCTCCTTTGTACCAAAATATAAACGTGGGCCTTAATTTATGGCCCAAGTATTTATTCATGTTAAAAAAAAATAAATGTGGGCTTCAACGGAAAGTCAATTTTTTTAGCCCATATCAGCTGGTAAAGGTGCCACTTCCTACTGCTGCTCCCTAAGTTCATGAGCTACGTAGGCTGAGTGGAAACGTACAAAAGTAAAGAAGACGTAAGAAGTTGGAACAATATCAGAGATTTCACTGCCAAATTTCAACTCCGAATAATAAAAAAAAAGTAAAAAAAAAAAAGCAATGTTCGTTCGGCAAGCAGTGGCCAAATTGTGTAAGAGACTCCCAAATTCTGCTCCACCGCCGTCCAAAACCCGTAAAACTCTGCCAAGTTCAGGTAAATTCCGACCTAATATGCTATATTTTGGGCAATATCGTTGAATCAACAGATGGAGGAAATTACAAGAGCCAGCGTCTTCAAATTTAGAGCTTTTATAAAAATTAAGAATCATTGGGTAGTTGAACCATTAGACTTCATCCTGTTTTCATTTTTTGGTTGTTTTAATCAATAAATTGTGATAATTACATTCCGTTAGCTCATTGTGGGACTTTCTGCGCCTCCTATTTCCTTCTACGCTGGGGGTGTTAAGTTGAGGGGTGGGGAGTTTGGGGACGGAAAGAGGTTCTCGCTGGAATTTGGAGTGATATAGGAATTGGCGAGGGTGAGCAGTAGGGAATGGAGGTGCGTCGGCTTGCTGGGTGATGGTGCAAATTTCTAACAATAAGTGGCCAGAATATCACAAAATGGGGGTTAATTTTTGAAGAATGATGGATTGTAATCAATTTATAGATCTTTTGCTAATTTGGTCCCGTTTCAAGTACAGGAAAATATAATATCAACTCATCTTTCTGAAAGGGCAACATTCAGAGCAGTAAGACAACTTTAATAACTTCAAATTCCTGCATTGGATATTAACATAATTGTTTGAAGCAGGAATGTTATTTTGACAAAACTCATTCTCCAATTGATATTTTAACATCATCATCATTTGTTTTTCATAGAATTATTTAGTACTCCTCAAAACTCTTAGGAAGCCTAATGACGTGTTTGGCACTTTTTGTGATACTTATTTTGAAACCAGACTGTGTTGCCTTTTAGAGATTGATGTCGTGTATTTTATTTTATTTTTAAATACTCATGTGGCATTCTATCTGTTTAATCTCTAGACTTTGTTACTAGGATCAATTATGTCTTGTTTATGGTTCTGTTGGTCAATGTGCTTTGATGTTCTATAGGTAGTTAAATATTATTTTATTTCCAGGAAACCTTATATTTTACAGCAAACATGATTTTGGAGGTCATACATGGAGTAGGCACCACAGAGAAGCATTTCAATGGTGTTTTTTGTCTGCGCAAGCAGGTGCATACTTCACTTCCTACGTTAATATGACAGATTTTCTTGACTTCCTATGAAATCTGTGTGTTAATATAAAAAACTTGTTCTTTTAAGACCTTTTAGGTTTGTTTTAGATCAAGCAAGAGCTGCACCCATGTTTTAGGATGGGACACTCACTTGAACTCTTGTTTTTAGATATATTGTTGGCTGGTCTAATTGATTAGGTAGATCACTATGCTGATTTTTAGGGATTAGTTTGATCTAGGTCTTAATTCTTTTGCATCTGGTTACAACTTATTTATTGCTTTACTCATTAACTTTCCTAGTTAGGCCGCATTATTTTGTACAAATGCAACCTTATATATTGATGTAAACATACAACAAAAGAAGAGAAATAGTAAAAATTTTATCTTTCTTCAAATCTTTGTGGTACCAGAGATAGGGTCCAAAAAAACCTAGGTTCATTCACTATCAAACCCATAGAATAGGGAAGGTTTTGGCGACCACCACTTTAGAGTGGTCTTTGAAGATCACCCTTGGCATGGGAAAGAGCTTTAGTGTTTGATCAATCATGTAGATTCCGATCACTGGAGGAGTCAGGGGTGAAGCTCATGCGCCTTAACTGTAATATGTTATTTCCTTCACTCGCTTGCACATGGTAGTGTGTTTGCTGGAGTTGCCTCACTCTATATTGAACACATTTGTGGCCTAACTATTAGTGGGTGCGATTTGAGGTACTTCTTTTGGGTTATAGTGGTGATTTGAGTCTTTATTTCTATTTGAATTTTCACTGATCCTTTTTCTGGGTTTGTACTATTGGGTATTCTTGTTCGCGGTCTCTTCTTTGTTAAATAGTTGATAATAAGAAACTCCTAGTAACAACTGATTGCTGTAGGTTAGTCCCGTAAAGCTTGATGGAGCTAATTATCTTGCATGGTTAAGGCCTTGTCTTTTGTACCAGCTTGATTCTTCAACAATTGTTTGTTCCCCGTACTTTATTAAATTAGGTAATGCATTTCTTGGTCTCTATAATTTCCTAGATTATAGACTCTAAGGTAATTAGACACTTGTAGGCTCTTCTAAAGGTTTTTTAACCTACTCTTCATATATAGAAGGAGACAAAGCTGGATAGTAGATGAGTCTTCTACTCCTATATCTGGAATAGGTTTTATCGTTTGCACTCTCAATATTAAACTTTCCATAGTTCTTCACATACCTCATTCCCTTGTTAATCTTTTATCTCTTCACGTACATCATTTCTCTATTAATCTTTTATTTGTTCTATCACTATAGCTCTTAACTATAAAATTGAAAATTTTTCCCTATCATTCTTCTTTCAAGACCTTCAAACAGGGAAAAGGATTGGCACTGGTAGGTTGTAGGATAGCTTAGACATTATGGAGGGAAGTTATAGTTTAGTTCCTAATCAAGCTCTTTTTGATGAAAATAAAAATTTCAATCAGCGAATAATGCGGTGATCTTTTTTTGTCTTAGAAAAATTATATCCAAGTTTGTCGTAAGGATCCCTTTGATTCTTTGTTTTGTGATGCTTGTGAGCATGCTAAACATACTAGAAACTTTTATTCTCTAAGTAGTAATAAAAGTACGATTTGTTTTATGACTAATCATTTTGATGTTTGGGGACCTACCCAGAAAACTTCATTATTTGGTAATCAATAGCTTGTCATGTTTATTGATTGTTGTACTGGATTAACTTAGGTATATTTGATGAAAGCAAAGAGTGATGCCACAATTGTTAAATGTGAAAGGCGGCGCGAGGCGACAAAACCTCTAGTGCCCAAGGCGAGAGGCGAGGTGAGAGGCGCTCGCCTTTTTGAAGTGAGGCGAGAAAATAAAAATTAATAAAATATATTATGTATTTAATAAGTTTTAGTGTAGGTAAAGTAGAGAACCTATGGGATATGCAACAAATATAACATAATAAATCTAACTTAAGTTACTCCATCAAGTTTTAAGTGCAATAAGTGCAAATCATCACAAATATCCATAATTTTAAGCCAAATGTCAAATCATATGTTCTGAATCTAATCAAACAAGTCATCATCAAAGTTGCCTGCATTATCATCACTCCCATCAACATCATCTTCATCATCGCTATCACTTTTACAACATTCATTATCTTCCTCTTCCACCTCTGTCTCACTATCATCAAAGTTGTTTTCTTCCTCTTCTTCATCTATGAAATGGCATGATGAAGATGGAGCGGTTTTCTTTCTTCCTCTAAGGTTAGCTACCGTAGCGGCCTTTGATTTCCCAATTGAAGTAGATTTAGAACTAGATCTATAATTATAGGCTGGCTCATCAACTTCAACAGCTCTTGCAACATCTACCCATGTTAAATCTTCACCATGAAATACATGAGCATCCTCTTCATTTTCATCCTCCTTCAAATACCTAGTCATCCATTTATTACTTTCATCAATTTCTGACAAGGTGATTGGATTAATTGTACCACGATTTTCATATTTACGCCTTAAAGCTCTATTATACTTGATGAAAACTAAATCATTCAAACGTTGCTGCTCCAAGCGATTTCTTCTTTTTGAATGAAGGTACCCAAGTTTAAAAGTAATTAATTAGTATATACTACATACATGCATACAAAACTTAAAGAATTAACTAAGATGCATAATAGCATTTTAACAATTTACATGCTTGAACACGCTCTAGTTTCTTTCACACCTAGAGGAACTACAAGTAAGACTAAGAACTTTGATGGCAAACTTTTGTAAATTTGGTGTTGAAGACCCATATGTAGCCCACTACTCAGCTAAAAGTAAATATACAATAAAGTTATTAATTAAGATCAAGGAACAAGTAGTTTATTAATTAAAGAATAAGAATATATAGTAGATTAATTTTGTTACCTGGACTTTTTGTGTCACAAGTCCTTTGTCTAATAGCTATTAGCAATGAAAACATCCTTTCACCTCTCATGTAGATATCCAACTCATTAGGAATTGCATCTTGATCTTTAGGGTTTTGCACTAGTCTTTGTATGCTTTCATGTAACCCTCTCATAACCTTTTTATCTTGTTGTATTTCTGGGTTTGAGTAGAAAAAATTGTGGGTTTAGAAAATGCCCAGCTGCATGCAAGGGTCGATGAAGCTGAATGGACCATCTTGTATCTATGATTTTGAATGCCTCTTTGTACTTCTCCTGTTTCTGGCCAAATAACTTAGCAATTATCTCCTTAGCTCGGTTCATTGCCTCATATATATATATATATATATATATATCCCATTGCAGGTCTTTTCTCACCATCTGTTAATCAAAGCACGTTAACTAGAAAGCCAGCCAACTTAACAACATAAGCAACATTGTTCTAGAAAGAAGGCATAAATATGATGTCTGCAATTTTCCTACCTTGTGCCTCCCTCGCAAACTTGCTATCAATCTACTTCTTTGATGTAAACATCTTTTTCAAGTTTGTCTTTTGCTTTTGAAACCTCCTTAATGTGAGAAAAGCAGTTGCAAAACGTGTTTTTGCCAGTCAAACCATTTTCTTTTGCCCCGTAAACTCTCTCATCATGTTCAAAACAAGAGTTCTATTGTAAATGTACCCATTCACGGTGACTGCTTGTTCATAAGTTTTCTTCAAATTAGGCATTTTGAAGATATTTTCAAACATGCGGTCTATACAATGAGCAACACATGGAGCCCAATACAAATGAGGGTATTTTGCCTCCAATAACTTTCCTGTTTAAGGAAATGAATTCAATAAATTGATATAGTGATACAATATGCTCATATTAAAAAATAATATAAAGTAAATGAAATAATATTTTTTTACTTGCTGCAACATTTGAACTTGCACTATCTGTCACTATTTGAACAACATTGTTCTCCCTAATTTCTTGAACAAATGCATCAAGCAATTGAAACATTTTATCACCAGTGTGAGCATAACTTGATGCATCAACAAATTTCACAAATATGCTTCCTCGTGGGTTATTCACCAAAAAGTTTATCAATGCCTTTCCTTTTTTATCTCTCCAACCATTAGCCATTATTGTGCAACCAAACTTTTCTCTTTCTGTCTCATGATCTTTTAAGATTACTTTCATATGCTCCAACTCCTTCAAATAGGGAACTCTTATCTCATTATAATTTGGAGGCTTCATACCAGGACCATATTGACCAATAGCTTCAATCATAGAACCAAAGCTATCTTAGTGTACAACATTAAAAGGTATTCCGGCATCGTATATCCACCTAGCAAACTTCTGCACCGCATTACCTCTCATTTTTTTCTTGTATTCGTCAAATTGTTTTGGATTTTTATCACCATGTTTTCTTTGGTTCACAACTTCGTCTTCATCTTGACCAAAAAACCAATCTATAGGACTAATTTGCCTTGGCTTTTTTGTTGGGAAGCTTCCATTTAATTTGATGCAAGACTTGAAGCACAAGATTGATAAGACATAGGCTGCTTTCCACGTGCTATAGAATCTTGTTCACCTTCCCATGGATCTTCTTCATGCATTTCATCAAAATGAGGTATTGCATCCATTTTGTTTCTCACTTCTTTCTTTTTCAACATATACTCTCTCAACTCTTCTTTCATTGGTTTAGGGCATTTTGGACAAGCCTTGACTTCTCTATATCCTCCAACAAGATGTTTCTTGAATCTATTTATCCCTCTATTTGTTTTTTTGTTACAATAATTGCACTTGACCTTATTTGTATCATTTGGATTTGGCAAAGTTCCATAATTCCACGTAGGATCCTTTCTGTTTGCATTTTGAGGAGACAATTTTTTTTTGTGTCTATATTTTGTAAAACAAAAATATTAAAGAAATTCAAATGTTAAAAATTGATATATTAGAAAAGGCATGAAACAATAGTCAAAAGAAATAAAAAATAAATATTGATTTTAAAAGATAAATTCAAAATTTTCAGGTTTTCAAACAATAATGTTAAATTTTAAGAATTAAAAAACAAATTCAGATTCTCAATTTTTCACATAGTCATATTTTAGAAATCAAATTCATGTTTTGAAATTTTAAATATAAGTTTAAATATTTAGATTTTAAAAAATTAATTCATGTTTAAAATTTTAAGAAAAGATTTATAATTTTAGATTTAACATTCAAGTTCTCAATAATAAATTAATAATTATTCTAATTCCTAAAGAATTAAAAAGAACAAAATTTCTTAGAAAACAAAAAGACATAGTCAACTTTATTAGTTTATTCAATGAATGAATCCAAAAGCACATGTATACTGATAAATACAAAATTACTCTTACATTTATTTCTTGGTATATTTACATTTTAGCCATACAGAATAAAAAATTTGCCATACAGAATAAAAAATTTATATTTCTGAAATAGTAAAAACTGAGAGAACAACAACAAAATAAAAAATGAGAAAACGGAGAGAAACAAAGCCAAGAGAATAGAAATAAAAAACGAAAAAATGGAGAGAAACAAAGCGAAGAGAAGAAAAGGGGAAAAGAAAAATTTCAGTTGCTTGTTACTTGGGAGCTGGGTCGCCAGGAATTGGTTAGCAGGGTTGCTGGAACTGGTAGGTACAGTGTGCAGCGGCTAGTCTTGGCAGAAGAGAGGTAAGTTTTGGTACTCTTTAGTCTTTCCTTTTGCAATCTGTCCTTGACTGTGCACTAGGCAGTTTTAGTGCACGCTTTCTTTCTTTTTTTTTTTTATTTCCCTTAAGTCGGAAAATTTCTAGATTCAGAGAAGCGCGCTTTTCTGTCGCCTCTCACCTAGGAGAAAGGCCTGCCTTTCTGTCACCTTTGTGAATCGCATCGCCCCGGGTGAGGGAAAATGCGATTTTCCCTCGCCCGTAGCCTTTTGCCTTAGGCGATCGCCTCGCTTGTCTTTGAACAACTATGGGTGATGCGTTTTCATACTTTTAATCCTTTCATAAAATGATTTGTATTTGATAATAAAGTTAAAGTTACGAGAATTTATAATGTCACAGAATACATGGATGGTGGGTTTCGTACTTATCTGGAGTTTAGTAAAATAATACATCAAACTAGTTTTCCTTACACTATTGCACAAAATGGTGTTGTTGAGAGGAAAAATAGATATTTGACTTTAGTTGCTTGATCCTTTATATTTACCATGAATCTCTTAAAGACCTATTGGGACAATATAATTCTTTCAGCTGCTTATCTTATTAGCTGAATTCCTCTCAAAGCTCTCAAATTTAAACGTCTTTTAGAGGTCTTACAAAATAAAAATTCTTATCCATACTTGAAATGCTAGGGGTTGGGATTGAGGGCTCTTAGATAAGATGTGTTTTTTGAGTATTCTCCAATCCAAAAGGGTTACAAATGTTACCATTCTCCTAGGAAAAATTTGTTAGTATAGATATTGCTTTTAGTGAAGCTGAGCTTTGTTCGATACACTTTAATTGCAGAGAAGAGTAATGGGAGAGAAGATGCTATTCTTGGTTTTGTAACTCTTGATAGTACTACCTAGGGGGAGAGTTTTGAAGGATTGGGCATTTGGATAGAATGAAGAGATATTTAAGCTTTAAGGAAAGACAAGACAGAAAAAGCTATTAAGAGTCTTCCTTTTCTAGTGAGTTATCTTTAAATCTCGATTTAGATTTGGATAAATCTATTACTCAAAGGAAAGGTGTCAAGTCCTATACCAAGTATCCCTGATCTAACTTTGTTTCCTATCGCTCGTCTCCCTTAGTTCCTCTTATGGAGCTTTTGTCTTGTCTAGTTCTTTTTTGTTTATACCATAGGATTGGAGAGAAGCTCTTGGAGATCTCAAGTGAAAAGAAACAATGGTTGAAGAAATAAAAGCTCCGGCTAAAAATGAGACTTGAGATCTTGCTACCCCTCCACTTGAAAAGAAATTGGTTGGTTGCAAGTGGGCTTTGATTATGAAACATAAAGTTGATGGTTCAATTGAAAGATCCAACGCAAGATTAGTGGCTAAGGGATTCACTCAAGCTTATTAGGAGACATTTGTCCCTGTTGCTAAGACAAATTCTTGCAATTTAATACTTTCTTGCATGGAGATTTAGAAGAGGAGGTGTATGTGGAGATTCCTCTAGGTTTTCATGATGAAAAGACTAAAGGGGAGGTGTGCTAAAGAAGGCCTTATATAGGTTGAAGCAGTCACTTAGGGCCTGGTTTCATAGATTCAGCAAAGCCATGGTCTCCTTTGGACCACCCGAGATCATACTTTGTTTATCAAATATAGTAAAGCTAAGATCACACTACTCATACTTTATGTTGATGATATTGCAATGATTGTAAATGACAAAGAAGAGATGACCCAGCTAGAAAAGCTAGTTGCGGGAGTTTGAAATCAAGGATCTTGGAAAATTGCCTGATAATTGAAGTTGGCAGATCATATAAGGAGATCTTTATTTCTAAGAGGAAATGTATGCTTGATCTCTTAGAAAAAACTGGCATGTTGGGTTGCAAGTCTGCAAAATCTCTTTCTGAAAACAATCATAAATTGCAGGCATCAGTTAACTTGCAGAGATATCAGAGATTAGTAGGGAGATAGATTTATCTCTTGCATAGCATATGGTTAGCTTGGTAAGCCAAAATGTGCATGATCCTCGTGAGCCTCATTTGCAAGCTATCTCTTGCATTCTGTGGCATCTTATGTTTGTACTAGGAAATAGTCTTCTTTATCCAAGAATGGCTGCTTTAAAATAGAAGCCTTTACAGATGCAGTTTGGGTTCGCTATTTGGATGATAGGAGATTAACCACTGGTTATTACATGCTTGTGGGAGGAAACTCAGTCAATTCAAGAAGCAAAAAATAAAGTGTGGTTTCTTGATCAAGTGCTGAAGTGAAGTATAGAGCTATGGCCCTAGGAGTTTGCGAGCTTCCAAGGTTGAGAAAATTATTGGAGGATTTGAGGTTCAAGGCAAACAATCTATTCTTCTGTGACCATAAAGTTGCCATCAGCATTACTCACAATTCAGCCTTGTATTGTTGTAAGCATGCAGCAAAAGAAGAGAAATAATAAAACTTTTCTCTCTTCCTTGAATCCTCTGGCCATTTTGAGTGATACTATAATTTTTGATTCTATACAAAGTCTTTTTTGATTCTAAAGTGAAATGTTCTATGTATGAAGTCTTTGATCTTGAATCTCTAGTTGTCCATGTCATGTACCCAAGAGATGGGAGTGAGTGTGAAATTAGGTTTCTTAGTTGTGTCAAAGCAAAATATTTTAGGGTCTAAGTAATTTTTAGTAAAGATTTCAGCCAAATCTGTGATTTGAATGGTGGTTCTGCGCACTATATGCATTCCTTTTGTCTGCCATGTTTGTCTTATTCCTGTATACTTCTTATGTTATATCCCTGCAGGCACTTAGATATCCATTCCAAAAGTCTACGTCAAATGGTCGCTGATAAAAAGAAGTACAACAGCATTTTTTAAGTTAAAATTGCTGTTAAAGATAGCATGACCAATGTGTGAGTAACCGTTCTGCAATATATGGGACTGAAAGCATTTCTCAGAGTATCATTTTGGGATGAAGAATGGCTATAGGAGAAAAAATGCATAGGGGTGGAGATTTCAGTCTGGGGCATAGGTTTTGGAGCTTTTCACATGATACATGGCTTCTTGATTTTGGTGATTCCAACAATGCAGGAGATTGTGTTAAAATTTTCCTTAGCCAAAGATATTAATGTTCACCGGTCCTTTCTTCTGGATGAGTGATAAATACCTGATCATATTCAGTTGACTAAATGGAAGATAGATTTTCTCTTGACCCAGAAGGCAGATCTTTTGGGTGATTAAAAGTGTTAAAAATGGACAGAATTAGACCTCACAACACAACACTTTATTCTGTGTTAAGACGAGAAAATGAACTGCCTGAAGCTGGAAACCATAGAGCTTTGGGGAGAAAGAAAGGGAGGAAGGCTGTTTTAAAGGAGACGTGCAAGTGGAGTGGAGTGGTTCAAAGTGCTATGGAAACAGAAAATGTGTTTCGTATAGTGGTTATGGATGCGTGCTACTTAAATATTATACAAATATGATTGGAAAGCAAGGATGTCAAACCTAGTTTAGTGTACTGGCTACCTAAAATTAGAGGACAGAAGATTAGAGATCTGTCAAGTTCATGAGGGATGAAATGTCCGTTGGCTCTGTGAGAGATAATGATATTAGAGGAGGGTAGAGATGTTATTTTAATACATTGTTGAATAAAACTTCATAGCACTAATGTCATGGAGATGAAAATCAGTAACCTCTGCGAAAGTCAAGATGGAAGTTTGTTGGTAGAATCAAAAGTAATTGTAGTCAAGGAAGCTGTAAAAAAAGATTGGCAAAAGCATGTGGAATATCAGTAGAGGTATGGAAATGCCTTGGAGAAATCAGGAGTTGCTTAATTTATGAAGTTATTAAACGAAATCATTTCAACCAATAATGGATAGATAAGGCTGATTGGCGGTCTTGTGCTAAATGCCAAGGTATTAGCTTAATGAGTCAGGCAATTAAAGCTTTGGGAGTTAGTGATAGAGAAGTTACTAAGGATTGTAACAGCAGTTTGAGAGACTAATTTCAGTTTAGCCTAGAAGATCCATGATGGGTACCATTATATGTTGAGAGGACTTGTGGAGCAGTGTATAAAAGTAGAGAAATACTTTCACATGGCTTTTCCGTTGTATGTGTGCTTAAGCAATATAACTGGAACTTCTTTATTTAGCAACTATTAGAACTAGACTCTTTTCATTTTGATTATGTAATAGGAGTTTGCTATAATTTTCTCAATAATTATGTAAAAACTGTGTAACTTATTTTTTTATGTACAGAATGCTGTATTTTATCTAATGGACAGATGCTATAGCTACTTGGAATTCATTTTTATATGCAACATTATATATGCAGATTTTGTTTAGCATCTTTTGTGTTGGATTACAGCAGGAAAGACGACAGTTTTTCTTAACTTTCGTCATAGTTTTCTTAAGTGAAGCTAAATTTCTGAGGTGTCCATTGCTGAATATTTTCTGTTTGCAGCAATTATTCTGGGGACATGTCCATTGCCTTGCTTGGCAGAAGATGTTTCAGTTGATCCAAGTTCCAAACATGGTACTAGTATGGCTGATTCTAGTGGCTTGAGTAAAATTGAGGATGGGTCAATGATATCAAATGAGCATACATCTAAATGGAGAATTTTTACTGATTGTGGAAGGGATTATTTTATGCAGGTAAGTTTTTCAAATTCCAATCTCATATGTAAGTTTTTCAAATTCCAATCTCATATGGCTCATTTTCTATATGTTAGTATCATGAACTTTCTTCTGATGGTCTTAATGTGTCATCTAGGGAAATATTGAGCAAGCTGAGAAATTTTTTCTATCTGCACTACAAGAAGCTAGAGAAGGCTTTGGAGAAAGGGATCCTCATGTTGCCTCTGCATGTAACAACCTGGTGGGTCTACCTCACAAAGCACTTAGTATGGCAATTAAATTATTTAATATGTTTGTTGCTTGTTATTCTTTGTATTCATGATAGTGTCTTGCGTAACTAGTAAGCTCTTCCATTATTGGAGGTTGCTACGGTCTAGTTACTATTGTTGCTTCTTTGTTGGGCTATTTTAAGTTGATTAGAGAAGCTAACAACTTTCTTAAGAAATTTCTTCTAAAGCTAAGCTATTTTAGCAAAACAATTTCTGGTTACAGTTTTTCCTATACGTAGAGAAATTGCCACATAGTTCATGTTAGGGGTGTTCACAGGTCGGGTTGGTTTAGGTTTGGGGGAAAAAGGAATCCGAACCGATCATTTTTAATCGGTTCGGTTTGGGTCAGGTTTCATCATTTTTGATTTCTGAACCCGAACCAAATCAACTCGATCTAGATTGGGTTGGTTTGGTAAGCGCCCGTTGCAATTTCGTTAGTTCTTTAACTAGGAAATTAAAACAATTAAATTATGTTCAAAATATTCATCTAAATTCAAAAGCATACAGTATTGCACAAGAGCATTACAAGTTATAATTGTTATAAATTATCTCTTTCTTTATTACAAGCTATGATTGATATTATAAAATCCCAAATCCAAATCTCAGTTGAACATTAAATACAAATATAAATAACAAAAGTTATAATTTAAAAAAAATCATAATAAATTATTATTTATTTTAATTAGTTGGGTCGGGTCGGTGAAAGTGAAATCCGAGAACTGAATCAAATGTAATCGAGTTTGATCGGATTTTACCTGATCAAACTTGATTACCCGAACCAAACCGAACCAATAAAATTGGTTCGGTTTGGATTGTTGGGTTCATTGGATCGGATTGATTTGATAAACACCCCTAGTTCATGTTGAGTCTCCCTATTCTTGAGAAATTTCCTCAAAGAGATTGTCTGCCTCCCTTAGATATGATATTTTTTCTTCTATATCTTTTATGTTGCTAGTTTTCCAGAAGTTGGTGAAACTATAATTTTCCTTGCAGGCTGAGCTTTTTAGAATCAAAAAGGACTTTGACAATGCGGAACCATTGTACTTGGAGGCCATTAATATTCTAGAAGAACATTTTGGAGTAGATGACATAAGGTAAAGATTGTAAACTGGAAAATAATATTTTCATAACATGTGTAACTTTCTGATGAAGGGGGTGTTGGGTAAGAGATTAAGAAAGTATTCAATTGGTAAAGTGGTAACCTTTTTGCAGCATCGCAAAAAGTAATGGCAGCCATTCAGTATAAAATTGAAAGAGTAATATTCAATGAAAGCGAACCTTTTCTGCTGGTTGCTTATCACCATGCCGTCACTAGTATACTTGTATTTGCCCTTTGCAGTTTTAAGGTGCAAGATTTTTCTTTGTTATGTGGCAAAAGCTCAATTTGTGTAGCATCTGATGTACAACTGAATTTCCATGGCTCAGGAGACCATTTTTTAAACCTATAGAATTATATAAGCTGCTGGATCTTTTCATCACAAATTTCTGTGTTATTCTTGCTCTGTTTGAATTATCACCTTCTACCTTTAATGAAGTTGTTTAGACTTGAGTTTATCATTAAAAATTATGTGACTTTCCTTGAAGGCACAAGTCCTTTATGTATGGTGTAATAGCAAGAGTGTGCAAACATGTGCATCTACATACTGGTGGATGTCTTAAAGCATGTTTACATGTGCCCCTTCTAATTACCCTTTACTTATATGACCGGGTGTTGGATCTAGTTAGTAATATACTGTGACTTGGTTTAATATTTCTTTGACACTTTTCTTATTTGGCACTACTAATGAGGCTTGAAGCTTGAATATCAGTCTGACTTATGACATCTTTCATTATCTCATACTGTAGAGTTGGGGCTGCCCTTCATAATCTTGGTCAATTCTATGTTTTACAGAGAAAATTGGAAAAAGCTCTGGTTTGCTATGAGGTAAATAATTACATTATGCAATATACACAAGTTTCTGCTGCCATAGCTTGGTATAGTTGAAGTATTTTATAGTAATATTATTACCTTGTCTTTGTGTATCTCAGCCAAGATGCCTAATTGTTTTTCTCCTTAATCACTATATAAGGGATCATAAGAACCTTGGATAATTTTCCACTATATCACCTGGCATTTTGTGTTTCACCAGCAGATTATTTTAATATGAAGTAGACCAAAAGTGCCTTTCCACTTAAATGGAGTCCTTTCAAGAATAGTTATTTATCGGTCAAAGCCCTTAGAGCAAAGAAATGTTTCTCTTCTCTATCAACTTAAAATTTTAGATGAAATGACCATTCAATGTGATATAAAAAGTTTGGCCAAAGGGAAGTATTGACCAAATGTCCCGAATCAGTTATGAAAAAGGAATTCCATGTGCTTACTCTCATAAAAGAATATGATCTGCATCTAAGTGGGCATGTTGGAGGACCAATGTTAAATTTTTCTCTTCTCTTAACTGCTTAAGGTTAAAGATGAGGTGGTCATTCAATAACCATGAAGCAAACAATTGCTAATTATAGTACACAAAAACTAAAGTTGCTTCATACGCTGCATTTACAAGCAATATTTGCTCTTTCTTTCTTTATGTGCATCGCATGAAAGCTTCTTCCCTTAATTTCTTTATCTAATACTGACAAAAGCATATTTTCTCTTTTGGCATTTTCTGACAGCGTGCTCTGAAGGTATGTATCAATTGTTATTTTACAGTTTTATCTTCTTCAGTTGTGGATTGGGAAACTAACTTCTGTTTTACTACCATTTTCTGATTGGTTAGATAAAGTGGCGTGTATTAGGAGAATTGCACACAGAATATGCTGAGACCATGTATCATCTCGGTACTGTAAGTCCAAAAACTATTTGCCAAATTTTCTTAATTTGCCACTTTTAGAACTTATATACGCATTTTACTTTTTAGTTGTTCTTTGGGTGTTTATACACTTGAAATTTCTTATGATTTTCTCTGAGTTGGGACAATGAAAATTTGGTTCACTGTCTTAAATAACTTTATTAGTTTGCAAGTTTAAGGTATTGAGCATTCACTGTGACTGGCAGTTCACAAGGGCTTGTTTCTTATAAGCAAGTGTTTTCTTCCTAGTCTGAGTGTAAGCCGTCCTGGGCTCAAGTCGCCAATGAGTCATCAGTGTCTTTTTCTAGTGAAACTAGGCTACTTTTGACAGGGAATATTAAAAAATCATAGAGCAGTCTTAAGTTGATAAATAAGCTGGACCCTAGCTGCCGTGTATAGGTCTTGGCTGAATCACCTCATAACCTAAGTACTTGGGATAATTTTAGTCACAAAAGAATGACTGACTAATCTGGTAATATTTACCTGCCGTAGATATACTGATAGAAATCCTCCCTCAAGACCTATTTTCGGAAGGACAGAAAGAAACAAGGAGAAGTAGCAGCAGAGTGCTTTAATGCAGAAATAGACAATTGACACGTGGTCAATCTCTTGGGTGGTTACTTCCCATGACCAGCTTGCTGCAGCCCACTTTTCAGCATGTTGCAGCCCCCACTTTCCCATTATTTTCCTAGTTTCCACCAGTATTTCTTTAGTGTTTTAGGCCTAGATATTGCTATAAATATCTGTAAATTGTACTTCTGTTTTGGTACTTGAGTTTGATTATTCAGTTTGTAATAGGAGCTTTGTCCTCTCCATATGCACAGTTTTATTGATATCTAAGTGTTGAGATTCTTGTATTGAGATCTTCAATAAAATTTCCCTTTTCTCACTTACATCTTATTTACCTTTCTTATTTGCTGGTTCTTATCATTGTGGCCTTAGACCCAGGTTTGATCCATCATGGTTTATACCAGATCCATTGCTTCCCAAAATGAACCACAAGCCCACCCACTAATCCCATCATCCAACAATTATCCGCCATTGCATCTAAATTGGAGTCCATTGATGTTTTGGCAGCCAATGTTGTAGCCCTCAAGGTCTAAGGTAGTAATACCCAATAGGGGGAAACTAGCTTTGGTACTCGTGATAGAAGCATCACTGCTTGGACTGAAGAAGATGTCGAGAGCCCTTGATGGTTTGAGAACCCATCTTGGCAACCTTGCACAAAAATGGAGTTCCCCAAATTCAGAGGAGGTGACCCATGAGGATGGATATTGGAAATAGAAATGTATTTTCGATACTATCAAGTGTTGGATGAACTCAAAGTTGACGTTGCTGCCCAGTATTGGGAAGGTGATGCACTTTATCTCTTTGCTTGGATTAACATTGAACAAACTTTGCTATATAGGGAGGAGTTAGTCAAAGCATTGGAAGAAAATTATGGCCTGTCGAAATTTCAAAATCTTGATAAGTATCTTTGCGGCATTTGACAAATGGGTTCAGTACAAGAATATCAATAGGAATTTGCTAAAAGATCTTCTCGAGTTGTTGATTGGGCAGAACTGCAGAAGTGTTCCTTAATGGGCCAGAAGATGAACTTAAAGCTGATATATGTATCTACAAGCCTAGAATAGTATACAAAGCTAAGAGTTTGGCCCTAGAATTTGAGGTAGAACAAAACGTAGTCTGTGGATCAAAAGGGCCCAATTGGTCAAGTTCTAATAAGCCCAACTCTTAATCCCCTCACACACACAACATCTAGACTTCCCCATCCACATTTCCAGCAAGCTCATGTTATCCCCAATTTGCTGTCTAACTAGGAAACCATTCCAATTCAACTCGCTCATAGGAACTTGAATGGCAAAATCTAGTGGCCAAGGGACTTTGCTTCCAGTGCAACAAAAAATTCACACTAGAGTATTGTTGCAAGACATCGTCCTTTGCCTTCATGGATAGTGAAGATGGTAAAGAGTGTGCCCAAAAACCCATAGATGACGCTGAGGAAGAATTCCAGTGGATTTGGCTGAGATTTCTCTACACACAATCTGAGGCTAAACGAGAGGCACCACAATGAAAATTCAACGAGCTCTGAATGGCAAACAGATACTCATTTTAGTAGATAGTGGATTGACGCATAATTTCATTTTAGCTTTTCTTGTTATAGACTTGGATATTTTGATTTATTCGGTACCACCTTTTAACGTTTAGATTGGAAATGGGAAATTATACAGTGCAACCAAATTTGCCTGGATGTTAAGTTTAGTTACCTAGGTTGCAAACTCAAGGCTACTATCCTTTTCCAATTAGTGGTGCTGATTTGGTATTGGGAATTAAGTAGCTTGCATTGCTTAACGCAATTCAAGCAAATTGGAATAAAATATTCATGATCTTTTACTTGAACGAGAAACTCTATAAGCTTCATGGAGTTCCAATAACAATTTCAAATCAAGCCTCTTTTCAGGCTACTTCCAAGCTTATCAATAGCCAAGATAACCCTTTTTCACAGGCCTTAAAAAATCTTTGTTATACAAGTACGAATACATTTTTTGTGACCTAACCACTTTACCTCCATTTCACTCACACTCTCATGCCATCCACCACCCATCTAATACCTGATTCCAAACCTCCAAATATTGGTATCTATTTTGCTGAAAATCTGAAATTGAGAAATAAGTTGAAATTATACTCAAAGCCGGCTTCATGGGACCCTGTTATAGCCCATTTGCTAGTCCCGCCTTGTTAGTCAAGAAAAAAGATGATATGTGGAGATTTTGTGTCGATTACAGGGCCCTAAACCTATTGACTATCCTTGATAAATATCATATCCCTAACATTGACGAGCTCGTAGATGAACTTCATGGAGCCATTGTTTACTCCAAAATAAACTTTTGTTGGGATATCACTAAATAAGAGTCCATCCATTCGACGTCTATAAAGCTGCATTCCGTACTAATTTACAAGTTTATGGTTATGCCATTCCGTCTCACTAATGCATCCTCTACCTTTCAATCTACCATGAATGGTCTTTTTTGACCCCATCTCAAAAATTTTGTACTTGTTTCCTTTGATTACACCTTGGTTTACAGGCATACTATAGATACACACATCACTTGTCTCAATGTTGTCCATACTCTCCTACTTGCTCACTCATATTATTCGAATGCCAATAAATGTCTATTTGGAAAGGCTACGATTTACTTCTTGGGACATGTTATGAGCAAAGTTGGAGTTGGTGTTGACTCGTACAAAGTGTAGGGGTTTCCTTTGTCTAATAGGCAATTTTGTTGCTTTGTTCAAAATTATGGGATGATCGCACAAGCTTTAATAGGTTTGACAAAAATGGATGCTTTCTTGTGGCCTTCTAGTGCATATATTGCTTTTCAGAAACTTAAGGATGTTTTAACCTCAATTCTGATTTTAGGGTTGCCAGAATTTAAACAAGCATTCATTGTAGAATGTGACGCTTCTTCAGATGGGATGGGTGCTATCCTTTTGCAGTCAAAACATCTCATTGCATATTTTATTAAGTGTTTCTCTTTCTCTAACCATTATAAAACTGCTTGTGATCGAGAACTATTGCTTCGGTTTTAGCATTACAAAAATGGAAACTTTACCTATCATTTTCTTTGTCAAACTAACCATTGTAGCCCCTAGTACATCCTGTTGATAAGATGATATCTTTTGATATACCATAGCCTTGATTAGTTTCATATATTTAGGATAGAAGATAAGTATGAATCTTTTAGTTTCTTCTTGTAATCAAATTCTTATGCATATAATTACATGGGTTAAGGAGGTATTCTCAAGATTCAGAAAACCAACTCTAGGTTGGTATTGAGATTGGTTATAAACCCAAATTCTACAAGCTTCACACTAGAACAAAAAATAAACAGAACATCATGGACTTACTATGGTGTTTTCGTTTTGGCACCCGTCTATCAACACCGCCTGCGCCAAAGTCACCATTGGTCAAAACCCGGCTGAACCTGAGAAACCCCACCATCACCGAAGCCTCCACGCGCCATCTGAAAGTTTGCTAGAGTTCCCACCCGCTAGCGCGAGAGTGCGCCAGAAATTATTCATTGCCATCGTTTGCACAAGATAGCAAGTTGTTTTGTTCTCGTCCCGTATCTAGTCTTGGCAACTTGATATCTGGTCATCTCTGTTTCACACACCTCTAAAGCACATTTTTGCCCTTGTTTTTGAGTCTTTTTTGGTGCAAATTTGTTTGATTGTCACTTCTTTGGCTTGTTTCTCTATCAATTATGGCTTCAACATCATGATTGTCCTCAATTGTTGATGGTTCAAAGAAGGGGATTGTCTCATTTGCTTTCTTTGGTACTCCTGTTATCATGTTCGAAAAACTCAATGGTAAAAATTACCTAGATTGACATGTTGCTATTGAAATATGATTTTTAGGGCAAGGACTCTTTGATCATCTTACTACAAAGGTAGAAGATATTGAAGTATCAGAAAGGGACCATTGTAAGAAGGTTGATTATTAATTGGTTTCTCTGTTATGGCAGTCTATTGATCCAACATTATTAGTACACTTCTGCTATTAGAAAACTTGCTATGATGTATGGCAAAAGGCTCGGAGCATCTACTCCAATGATAAATAGCGTTTATATGATAGTACTTACAATTTGGTAACACCAATTTGACGGGCTGTGACCTCCCTTCATACTTACATAAAGCTCGATCCATGATTCAAGATATGAAACTTTTATTAGTTGTTGATGAAAATGAAAAGATGATAGCTTATCTTGACAAGATGTTTATTGTGCATGTTCTCCATGGGCTCCATAAGAATTTTGATTCTACCAGATTGTGACAAATACTAGTGTTACCACAGTAGAGGAGCTCTTGATTGGTTATTACGTGTTCCTCCACTAGAAGCAACATTAAGAGTTGAGTCTCAAATAGAAATAGAATTCTCAACCTTTAACTCTAATTCATCTGGTCACAAAGGACGTGGACGTGGTCATGGTTGAGGCTGTGGTGGTAGAGGTCGTGGTTCTGGAAATTGTGTTAAATGTCCTCATTATGGATGCGAAGGACATACTGAAGATAAATGCTATTTCCTGCATGGTTTTCTTGAAGCATAATGAAATAACTAGAACATTTTGTATGTTGAAAATAAGGAGCATCTCCAGTTCAAAGCAGCTCAGCAAGCATCATCTTTAGCTATTGTAGCTCATACTAGTAATTCAACCTCTCTTAATCTATGTTTGGTGATTCTTGGATTGTAGATTCTGGTGCTTCTAACCATATTGTTGGTAATTCGTCTCTTATCTCAAATTTATCATCAACCAAAACACACATCACATCACAATTGCTAGTAGTTCTAAAGCTAAAGTAAGTGGTATCGGTCAGTCTGTACCTAATCCCTTATTATCCTTACACTCGGTCCTTTTAAGACCAAATTATCCCTTTCATTAAATGTCTGTTGGTCAGCTTACCTGCAAACTTGACTGCGGTATAACCTTTAATGCTGATTCTCTTCTTATATAGATCCGGAGCATGAGGTGAATGATTGGTGTAGGATTTGAATCACAAGGACTGTGCTATCTCTAACTTCACTCTTCTACTATATGTGCTATCATAGAATCTTCAAATCTCCTTCATCGTTGTTTAGGTCATCTAGTTCATCTGAGTCTAAATAGATTACGGAGAATGGTTCCTTATCTTTCCCTTTTGCAGTCTCTAGAGAGTGTTATATTAGCTTGGAAAACATGTTTGCGCATCCTTTCCAAGCAAGGTAAATAGTCTAGTCACCTTTTAACATTGTTCATTCTGATGTCTAGGGTTCTAGTCGCATCAGTTCTATCTTAGGATACGGGTATTTTGTTACTTTTGTTGATGATTTCTCTATATGTACTTGAATATTCTTAATGGAAGATTGTTCGGAATTATTTTCTATTTTTCAAAGCTTTTTCAATGAGATTCAATTACAATTTGGGTTTTCCATTCGCATTTTTCAGAATGATATTGCAAAAGAATATTTTTCTAGAATCTTTAACTCCTTTGTGATATCTCATCGCATAATTTATCAGTCTACTTGTCCACACACACCACAACAAAATGTAATAACTGAAAGAAAACACTGCCATATTATTGAAACATCTTGTACTCTTTTGATAAATGCTAATGCACCCTTAAAGTTTTGGGGGATGGTGTTCTCACTACAGCTTATTCAATAAATTGAATTCCATTTTTTGTTCTCAATATTCAAGTACCTCATTCCATTTTGTTCCCTAAGGACCCTCTCTACATTGTTCCTTCTCGTGTCTTTGGCTTTACTTGCTTTGTACATGATCTTTCCCCTGATCTTGATAAACTATTTGCTCGGGCTTTATCAAATGCGTTTTTCTGGGATATTCTCGAGTTCAGAAAAGATATCAGTGTCATTTTCCCTCTAGAAATTGGTTTTATATGTCAACCGATGTGACATTCTTCGAAAACACACCTTACCTTGAGTTACTAATAAAGCTAAAGACCATTTCCCAACTTTTACCAATTTCTATAGTCTGTTAGTTCCTAATTCTCCATGCATACATGTGCTCTTAATTGAGCTGATTGCGAGATTGATTGTTTTGTTCGAGGAGGAAGGAGAGGAACCATCACCCAATGGTGGTTCTACGAAATTTGAGGAGATCTCTAATTGTGATCAAGTGGGTCTCACTCAAATCTCTATGCCTAAGCCACAAAACCAACTGAGTGAACCAGGTTATCATTTAGCCCATCTACTAATCACCGATCAATATTGGTCCCAAATTGGGGTTTGAGAAGCTATAGCCATTGTTGATCTAAGTGATTCATCTCCTACATTGATGCTTTCTGATGCTCTGGAACTATTCGAGTCCATCACTGATCAACTTATTGGCCTAGTCAAAGGTACATGCTCCATGCATAATCCTCACTCTATCTATAATTTTTTGAGCTATCATTGTATATCTCCATCCCGTTATGCCTTTGTATCTACCTTGCCTTCTATTTCTATCACTAAAATAGTTTAGGAAGCACTATCACATTCAGGATGGCATCAAGCAATGATCGAGGAGATGGTTGCTTTAGATTCCAATCATACATGGACTTTGGTTGATCCCTCTTTGGAAAATTTGTAGTTGGTTGTCTATGGATCTTTAATGTCTAAGTGGTACCTAATGGGCAAGTAGAATGTTTGAAGGCTCATCTTGTGGCTAAAGGTAATACTCAAATTTTTGTACTTGATTAAGGAGACACCTATTCTCTTGTTGCTAAAATGGCATCAGTTTGGTTGTTCTTATCTAAAGTTGCTATGAATCATTGGCCTTTATACCAATTGGATATTAAGAATGCATTCTTACATGGTGACTTAGAGGAGGAAGTTTACATGGAGCAACCACCTTGGTTTATTGCTCAAGGAGAGAAGAATTGAGTTTGCAAGCTACGTAAATTTTTATAATGTCTCAAATAGTTGCCTAGGGTTTAGTTTGGAAGATTTAGTAAAGTCATCCAACAATTTGATATGGTTCGTAGTGAAGTTGATCATTTTGTGCTCTATAAACATTCATCCTCTAAATGAATCTATCTTGTGGTCTATGTAGATGATATTGTCATCATAGAAAATAATCATGATGGTATTCAAAACTTTAAGTAACATTTGTTTCAACACTTCCAAACTAAGGACTTAGGAAGGTTATGATACTTTCTTGGGATTGAAGTGGCACAATCCAAAGTAGGTATTGCCATCTCTCAAAGAAAGTATGTACTAAACATTATCGAAGAGCCAATTGATACCCCTATGGACCTAAATGTCAATCTTCTACTAGATCAGGGGGAGTTGTATCTAGATCTAGGGAGATATTGGAGACTTATGGAAAAGTTAAATTATCTCCCCATGACTTGGATATTTCCTTTGCTATTAGTGTTGGGAGTCTGTTCCTCAACTCTCCGCAGGATTGTCATTGGGATGCAGGGGTACGAATCTTGAGATATATAAAGGGATCCCCTGTTAGAGGATTAGTATATGAAAATAGAGGTCACACAGATATTGTTGTGTATATAGATGTAGATTCGACAGGATCACCTAGTAATAGAAGATTGACATCTGGATATAATGTTTTAATTGGAGGTAATCTCATCTCTTGTAAGAGTAAAAAGCAGAATATGTAGTTGCTAGATCGAGCACAAAAGTTGAATATCAGGCTATAGCCCTTACCACATGTATTAATCTGGTTAAAATAATTGATCCAAGAATTTAAGTTTTGTGAAGTAAGCTCTATGAGACTTATTTGTGACAACGAAGCAGCTTTACACATTAGTTCCAATCCAATCTTTTATGAATAAACTAAACATATAAAAATTGATTGCCATTTCATTCGAGAAAAGATCGTCTCCGGAGAAATCACTACCTCATTTGTGAATTCTAATGATCAGTTGGCTGCAATCTTCACCAAATCTCTCCAAGGTTACATACGTAACAAGCTAGATGCATACGACATATATGCACCAACGTGAGGGGGAGTGTGGATAAGATGATAACTTTTGATCTACCTTAGCCTTGATTAGTTTCATATATTTAACATAGGAGAAACTATGAATCTTTTAGTTTCCTTCTTGTAATCAGGTTCTTATGCATATAAATATATGGGCTAAGGAGGTAATTCTCCTCAAGCATTTAGAAAACCAACTCTAAGGCCTCCTAAACCAACTAATCTCTACAAACGAACAACAATGTCTCCTCATGAGCTCTTCCCTTGATTGTACTATAATTCACAAGATTGGGAAGACAAACCAAGTTGCAGATGCTCTATCTAGAAAGCCTCAGAATGTAGATGTTCTTGCACTAGCCATTCCGATCAATATGGATTTTGTGCACTTACTAGATGTGTTGTTGCATGACCTATACACTAAAGACATCATCGACTCTCTTTGAAGGGATTCCAGATCTCAACCAGGGTTCCACTTAGCTAGTAAGAAGCTCTTTTTCCAAAATTGATTGGTAATCCTAGACGATTCTACCTTACACGAGAAATTATTGGTGAAATGTTTGACATCATGCTTTTTTTGGCCATATATGGAACAAGACGAGGAAATGTTTGTTTGAAACTGTTTGGTTTGCGAGCAGAATAAGTATCAAACTCTTGCACCGACTAGTCTCTATAACCTCTTCTTACTTAGGAGTGAGTATGGGAAGATATCTCTTTAACTTTATTGTGGAATCCGATGGTTATGACACTATATTGGTGGTGGTGGACTGGTTCAGCAAGTACAGCCTCTTCCTTCTACTAACACTTTCTTTTATTGCTAATTCAGTGGCTGGACTCTTTTCTAGGGAAATTGTCTGGTTGGATGGCATGCTTAGGTCCATTCTATTTGATCGTGATGTCATTTTTCTCAATGCCTTTTGGCAAGAGTTATTTCACCTTAGCCAAACTTACCATCAAATGGGAACCTCATACCATACTCAGTCAGATGGTCAAACCGAAGTGGTGAATTGTTACGTGGAAGCATATTTGTGATGCTTTGTGCATGAGCAACCCTCTTCCTAGAGTAAATACATATTTGGGTTGAATACTCTTTCAACACGGGGTTCCACATTTCCGTGGGCACAACTCCTTTCAAAGTTCTCTATGGAAGAAACCTGCCAATTCTTCATCCCTTTGTTCTAGGCGAAACACAATATGTAGTTGGAGGCATAGTTGTTAGCATGTAATGAAATGTTGAAACTTTTGCGTGAAAAATCTTTTTAAAGTACAATCTCGCATGAAAGTAGTAAGCAAAAGCTGATTCTCAACATGGAGAGCTCTCATTAGAAGTGGGTGATGCTGTTTTCCTCTGAATTTAGCCTTTTGGCGATGTTCTCTGGAAAAGAGAAGGTATGAAAAACTCTCCTCTTCTTACTCTGGGCCCCTTACTTTGATATTTTGACGTGTGGGACTAGTGGCATATGAATTAGCACTGTGGCAAACTTCCAAGATCCATCCCATTTTTCATGTTTCTTTACTCCTTCTGTCTCATGGCCAACTTCTATCAACAAGGTTTGTTGCCTTTCGCATTATTGAAGATTGGAAACTTAACTTGACTCCTGTCAAAATTCTTGTCATTGTTGGGAGTCACTGTTTGGCATTCCTACCCTTGAATTATTGGTGTAGTGGTTAGATCGTCCAATTGAGGAAACTTCTTGGGAGAACTATGACTTAATTGCTGTTCAATTCCCCGACTTTTGCCTTGAGGAAAAGGTGAGTATTTAGGAGGGAAGTACTGATAGAAATCCTCCCCTCACGACCTGTTTTTGGAAGAACAAGAAGAAACTAGGAGAGTTGGCAGCTGATTGCTTGAAGGCAGAAATAGTCAAACCCCACGTGGCCAATCTCTTGGGTGGTTATTTCCTATGACAAGCATGCTGCAGCCCACTTTTCGGCATGTTGTAGCCCCCACTTTCTCATTATTTTCCTAAGTTTCAACAAGTATCTCTTAGTATTTTAGGCCAAGATATTGCTATAAATATCTATAAATGGTACTTTTGTTTACTTGAGTTTTATATTGAAAGCTTTATTGAGATTAGAGTATTGAGATTCTTGCACTAGATATTCAATAAAATTTCCCTTTTCTCACTTAAGTTTTAGTTACATTTCTTTACTGGTTCTTATCATATACCTTGTTTTCTCCTAAGCCACATAATGTGGGAGTGAGGGTGGTAGCGTGAGTGAGAACGCAAGAGCATTAGAGTCCAAAATGCTAGAGGGCAAAATTAGCTTATAGCATCAATTAAAAATAACATTTATCTTAAATAATATTACATGTTTTGAATAAGAATTGCGAAGACCCCGTTACATGTATGTTATTAATATTGCGGATGGGATGTTCAAGTTGAATAAGTAATTAGCAAGAACCAATCACATTTATGTCATTAATTTTGCCCTATGATCTTCATAAGCATGCTTATGCCGATTGTCCACATACGAAAGTTTTGATCCTATACAATAGTGGCAAATTTGAATAAGAAACGATCTTTGCCCTTTGCTTAGAGTTGATTGTTGGACTGATCATACTTTTGGGAGGAGCAATTGAGGTGGTTTACTCATGCTTAGTGATCGGAACTACATCCATCTTATGAACATTGTAAAGTGATATTATGATTGATGGTAAACCTCGAAGAGATAGACCCAGAAACACAATGAACGAGATAACGAAGAAGAGTTTGAGTCTATCTGGCTCAACTTTTGAACTGTCCTTGGTGGATGGAGTAGAAGCATGTAGGTGGCCTCTTATAAGTATGAGATGTGATGTCAGATATTGGCTATGAGACCATGGAGTTGACTGTTCCTCATTACTTGAAACATCATTAACAAATGGAATGTCAACGAGATGAGTAATGCAATGTGTTGAAGGAAAAACATAAGTTGACAACGTATTGTTGCATGCAATGGGATGACTGTTAAGTTTGACAAAATGAATGGAAAAAGTAGCTTGTTGCCCTAATGATGAGAAATGACCATGGTTATATTAGAATTACTGATGTAATTTAATAGGAAAATTACAAACACAATATCTCCTATTTTTTGGATACCTCTTATTTTACAATAAATAAAATAAAAGAAAGAACAATTTAGATGTTCATATTATTGAACATTATTCATTCTTTTAGTATTAATTGAATTTGTTCCGCTTCCAACCCCAACATAGAAGCCTAAATCTCCACCTTTACAGAACTGTTTTCATTGCCACCGATTTATTTTTGGTTTCCCTTGTCCTTTCCTGTACCGTTGAGTGGTTGAATCTCACTAGTCTTAAAATTTTCCCCATGTATCCTCATAGCCATTAAGTCTCTAGATATCACAAACACCAAGTTTTCTCATACCACGGAAAATCTCAGTTGTGGCAACCTAGTGGCTGCACCAATGAGCATCGAGGCACTATCACGGGCATTGCCACTACATGAGCAACAATTCACCTCCAGATTGGAACCTCTTGAATTTTGATTTAAACAATCGAAGCCTAATTCAAGTTTCAAAGTATCTTAAACCTAACAACGCAGTTTGCAGCCTAATGAAAAGTGAATCATTGCATCTTATTTAAATGTTGACATAAGCTGCATTGAACAACATATGGATGTCAAGAGACATGATGGTAGAGGAGGCAATGGTGAACTTGGTACTAATGTTGGGACCACCTTTTCTGGAGGTTGACTTTGTTGTTTTGGCACGACAAAGAGGGGAAATGAAGGAGGAGTGAAGGAAGAGAAAGCAGCAGTCCAAATTAGGTATAGTGCCATTGACATGGGCTTAGATTTGGAAGATTGGGTTTGTTGTGATGTAGGTTTTGTGTATGGTATGCTAATTGAAGGGTAAAAGTGTCTTCTGATAATTTGGGTCTTTTCACATTTTTCTTTAATGAACCACAGAGGGTCTACATATATATTGGACAAATCTCATGGCAGATTTGCGTAATTGACATAACACAATGGAAGGTTTGTATATATTGGATAAAGCTTAAGGAGGTTCCCATGGTGCACAAAAGTCAAATGGTTATTTCGCCAAAATGTTAAGGATTTTAAAGAATTCAGTTTCCTCAATTTCTTATAAATGTGTTCATCTTCTTAGTTAATTTTTCATCGGACATCATCATTATGCATAGATAATAGATGATTATTTCAAATTGATTCAGTTCATAGTTCTTTTTACCTTTATTATGTTGGCTAATGACTTCATTCATGCTGTTGTGGTTAATGTAGTTTGCAACATTGTCTCCTTGAGGGGAACCTAATGGTAACCTTTGTGAATGATCTCAAAATATCATGCCCTTCATTGATAACATTTTGTTTATTGTAATTGTTTGAACCAGAAGTCTATGTAATATTTTTTTTCATGCCTCTGTTTTGGTTGTATTTGATAATCTTTTTTCTCCATGGCACTCTGAAATCTGAATCCTGTAGCCATATCGTACTTGGGTGGTGTGCAACATAATGTGATTCATTGTTCATGTTTAGATAATGGATGAAAATATTGTGGTTTGGATATAAGATAAATCAACATTTCTTGTCCTGGTTACTTTGCAAAACAAGTCATAATTCCTAGTTGGTTCTGAGTATTTGCACAAATTCAAGTTTCAAACCTTTTTTAAGATCTGTCTGGAAATTGAGATGCCTGTCGTGTGCTATATATCCCTTCCTTAAGGATATGCCTTGATATTTGTTGCCTTTGCCTAGCAGTCTTTTGTTATTAATCATCTCCACAATTCCATTTATCTGATTAAGTTATTTGACCTTATTTTCATATCCATGCAACTCTTCCTCGTGTTATTCTTAATAGATATTCACAAATTGTCCTCTAAATTGGTCAATGTACATATGAAGTTAAAAACTATGTGACTGCTAAATGTTCCTTTTGGATTTGGAATGGACTTTAGGGCCTTGGGCAAGATTTAAAAAAGTAATTGCCCTATGTTCATTTTATTTTCCCTCTAAATTACTGGCCGATAATCCTTCTCAATTACATCATCACTTAAGCATAGAAGGATTGCTTGTGGACATTACTAGAAGGAAATAGGAGCATTAAGTCATGAGCAGTGGGGAAGTACTGACTTTTTGAACAAATATATTCTGAACTTCTTATCAATAAATTATAGCTTACAGGTTTTGTATCTCCAAGGGAAAAAGAAGGATGCTGAGGACCTAATTATGGATTCTATACAAATACTGGAGGTCCATCAAGATGTTCCCTAAATGGATGCCCCTGTTTTCCTGTATGACTCAAAATATAAGTTTTTTCCTAATTGCTTTGCATTAGAAATGCAGGGATCTGGCCAAGGAGAATCTGTCCTATGTATCAGAAGAATGCAGAATCTCGCTCAGGTTGTGGTTTCCTATTTCACAGCCATTTGAAGTTTGCACAGTTTATGCCAGAAAATCTATGCCTAAGAAGCACATATACACAAAGTCCAAATAAACATCTAGAGGATCAGATTGCAGAAGAGAGAGAAAAAGATAAAAATGGTAGGGTATAATCAGAGCCGCAAATTTTTTCAGTTGGGCAGCCATGGCATGTCAGAATCAAAAGCATATATACATGCATCATTTCTCATGGCTTAAATTTTTACGAGTTTTAAAGTTCCTGCTGCACCACCGTGAAATCAGTTGATCTCAGCTGGTTCCCCACCTTAAGGGAAAAAAATATAAAACAGACATGCCCAGGACAAATTGATGTTATTAATTTATCAGCTATTTAGTAAATATATCTTTATTGTTGTATGGTAATGCATGGCCGGTCTCAAAATCCTTAAAAGTGTTTTTCTTCTCATATTCTCTTTGTCTTATGTTTCTGGTATGTAGCATTATATTATTTTTTGTCCTATTTGTTGTAGATGTATACCAAGTCAAATCGATTTTCTGACGCCGAGGTTTTATTGAGAAAGATTCTGCACATGATGGAATTTTCAAAGGTTTATCATCTATCTTATCATTGTTATCTATTGTAGGTCTTTCAACTTTATGACAAACTGATAGCAGTTTGTGTTTATACATCTGCAGCAGTTCTTGTGAGAACACCAATAAGTATTCAGTTGGCCCCCCATTTAGCATATATAAATATAGTTACTTAGGAAATAAAACACAGATTATCTGCTAGTAAGGCTACCAATTTTCTCACCCACTACAATTTTGGAATGTAAGCGAACATAACCCCAACATCTTCCTCAGCATTATATAAATTAACATGTCAAACAAATCATGCAATGTGATACTGGATCATTTATTACTGAAGCAATACTCTAGCCTAATTAACTTTTACTTTCTACTTTTACATTTTTTTTGGCAACCTTTCTTATTTGTTAACTTCACTAGTGTCAACCGCAGGATGAATTTGGTAAACAGAAAGATGCTTTTTCTTTGTTGCTTGGAGCTTGATGGGAAATCAGAACGAATTGGATAGAATTGCTGGGAAACAGCCTTGATATTTTGGCTTCCTTATCTCTAGTCTTTCCAATCCTATATAACCTTGGCACCGTAATAACCCAGGTGTGATGGGTAGATATTGGGGAAATTTTTCTCCAGTTTAGATAGTTTGGAATAGATTAATTTAGCTTAGTTTTTTAGGGTGCTTGTCCTACATCAGGTTGATAAATAATCCTCAATCAATCTTTTCAATTTTCCTTCCTCTTCTCCTTAAGGATGTGACTTTCATGCATGCTGCGGTTACACATTTCCCTCATGCATTTGTTTTCTATTTCTCTGTTGACTTAGCTTTGGCAGCTGCTTCATAAAATGGAGCACATACTCTCAGTTTTCCTGCTATGAAAAGGCTTCTGCAATCACCCAATAGTTTGTCCTTCTACCTCTTAGTTATGCCCTTTCCTTGAAGTAAATATGCTTGAACTTATTGATAAAATTGGTATATGTTAGGATATAGCTCAAATGGTAATGAGCAACTCTTGCTTTTACTTTTCTGTCCCTGCGAGTATGATATTTCCATGTCATTCTTAATTTTCCATAGTTTAATTTGTAATCCCAGATGCAATACCTATTTTATGACACAGGGTTGGAAATCTTTGGATACCGTTGTTGCAGCTGAACGACTTGCGTTGACACTCCAGACAGCAGGGAGATTAAGGGAAGCAGAAGAGCTGTTAGAGAGGTATGCTAAGATTTGTGAAGTACTAAATGAGGAAGGAATCCATGCAATTCCTAGTTCCTACAGAAGAGTAACAAGTGCTGTTCCTGTAGCAGATGTCTTGATGCTCGGAAAAACTTGCTTCCGGACGTGCATATTCAGGTTTAATTGATTTAGGTTCCTGACTTTAGCATCAAAACAAATGTTCCACCTTATGTGGCTGTATCTTTTAAAATATGCCTCCATAACTGTGTTAAAAGTTTTCCAATGGCGTCCTGATTCAGAACTCTTAATAAATCCTGTGCATTCATCGTCTCCACAATGCTTACTTTCATAATCACCTAATCCTATAAAAATTGGATGACGTATAGCCACCAAAGTGTATATAATAGAAGTAGCTTTTTTTTAGCTGATGGGCATAATTTTAGAAGTTTAGAAACTTCTGTTTGTTCTGGTATTTTGTTCTATTTTTTCCTGTCTTTCTTTCTTGCTTTAGATTCCCTTTCTCATAAGAAGATATACTAATAATAACAATATTTCTTGTTAATAGAATGCAGCCAACATGCTTTACATTGCTAGAGTGAAAATGCTTGTCTCCAACCAGCTAATGAAGACAGACAGTACCCAAGCTATTGTTGAGCTTGATTTGGCCAAAAATCTTTTGGGTAATTCAATAAGGTTAGATTGGTGAACTCTTTATTTTACTTTGATTCCACTATCTATTTTACTTCAAGCAATACATGGTGTAACTCATGGATGTAGTAGTAAAAGATTGGTGGATCAAGTCATTAAGTTTCCATTGAAATAGGATATACAAAATGGAAAACACTTGCCATTCATTGGTCATGAGCAGCATCCTGGAAAAATTGGGGTCAAAATACGGATTTTGGTTGTCCAATCATTTGAACTGATCATGCTGGTTAAATTTTCTTATTCGAAGTATATTTCCAAATGTTTGCCATGATGCCTATGCATTAATAATAAAAGTGAGATGATTCCATGAGGACTTACATTATAAATACAAACTCAACCAACATTGCCTTTCAAATTTCTCCTATGACAGAATTATGAGTATCTCCTTCTAATTCTCCTGTCACGCAAGTTTGATAATTTGATATGATGCAGAGATTAACGAGCAGAAAAATGTAATATTCATCAAGTTTTATGCTCATGAGATCAACTTCTGTGTTGTTTAGTTGATAGGAAGACTGATGAGTGACAGAGTGATGTGGGAAGAGCTGCACATGGTTTCCATTGTTATTGAGAAGACACTGGATTCTTTGAGATGTATCTTGGACATTTTTGGAGATGATTTAACTGAGGATCTAGATGGGAAGACTACTAAAGTGACATGCAGAGACATATAGGATGACCTATACGTGGTTCCATTAATTATTGAGACGGCACTATATTCCTTGAGTTGTTTTTTGTACGGTTTAGAAAATGACTTACATTAACTGAGGATTCCTTAAGATGTATTTTCATTTGTTTAGATAATAAATTGTGTTGAATGATTGTTAGATAGCTAAAAACTAAGGTGCAGATGTAACTATTTGCCAAGATGCTGCATGACTGTAACACAGTCAAATACTTGCTATGCTGTTTCTATTTCTTTCTACAATATAAAAGTCTGCTTTATGGTTTTAATTTTTCCTTTTTCTAGTACAGATGTTTTTATTGTCACAAAGTGGCATCAGAATAACTTCTGAGGAACTGGATTCTTTGGGAGTTAGCTCTTGATTATATTATTAACTTCTTTGCTTATACGTGTTACTACCATTTGGAACCTGTCTCAGGTGCCTCCTATGTTTCCTTCTCTAGCATGTAGGAGCATTATGACTAATTTCAACAAATATCTGTCTGGAGGGGACTTAATGGAAGAAGTTCTAATCTGCTAGTTGTGTTTATCGATTTGCTGATGTGATTTGTACTGTTAATGACCTTCGTATCTCCACTTTTTATATTTAAATGTAAGGTAAGTTTTGTTGAGTTGATTTGATCTCTAATTGCATTTGTGACTGAGGCATCTTACAGGATTGCTAGACAAGTCTTCCTTCGAATTGTGGAACGGAATGGAAAGAAAGAACCCTTTGGAGTACCCAGAAAAACTGGAAAAGACATGCATTCAGCAACCATGATCCTAGTTAGTCCATTTTTGTCAGAAACTACATACAATGGAACAATCTGTTATCCAACATTTATTTGATATTTCATATGAGCTAATTATTTGAAGCTAATAACCATATAGGGGCTGAGCATACACCAAGTGACACAACACACATATAAACTTTTGCCAACTTCAATTCTGAGGGGTCCCTGGTTTAAGTCGATTAAGGTTCCAGTTTGTGGCTCTACCTAGAAAGTAGGCTATTTTTGGGTTGCTTATCTGTCCATTACAAGACAAAAGAACATAAAATTCTTATCATACTCTTGTCTAATCTTATATCTGATGCAAGTATTATCAAGTAAATACTGTATTTATATGAAAGAAAGTCCAATTTACGCACCAGTTTTAAATCTTGTCTTCTTACTCTCTTTGGAGTTATCATTGTACGTTGGTTTCTTTGAAGTAAAGTATATTGCTGAAGCAGTGTCATTAGTTTCATAAGAGGACATATTAGTAAAATAAATCCTTTACAGCTGTTGCCTAATTTAAGCCTCGAAATTTTTGAGCTGATTTCATCTCCAAAATTATTTTGCAAGCAATTTAGGAACAAAAAATGCTGAACAATGAAAAATAGTTTTTAGTATGAAGTAGCAGATATCTTTTGCAAAGAAAAAGAGGAAACTCTATAAACAAGTGATTTTGCTCTACATTTTTGCCTCAGTTCCTCTTGATTATGAAAATATTGGAAATTCTGGTGTTGTTTCCTCTCTGAAAGACCAGTGAGATGGGTGCCTCAAACTGATTGGGTCGGGGAAGTGGCTAATTGTACGTGAAATTAACTCTTCATTATATATAGTCTACAAGTGAAGTTGGCTGACTCCCGCTGAACATATCCGCTTTTACATCTAAAATAGTTATTCATAGAGATGGCAGACATCTTTCTGTAAAAGAAAAGAGAAAATTCTATAAAATATATGATTTTACTGCATGTTATCCTCTCTAAGTTACTTTGTGTTATTCAAGAACTGGAAATTCTGGTGTTGCTGTCTTCTCTGAACGACTAGTAATATGAGTGCTCAAGCAAAAAGAGTGAGGTGGCTTATCATGGATGAAACTAACATTTCATATTATATTCCAGCTACATGTGGAGTTGGTTAACATCCCATTGAAACATTTTGGTTAATTGACATGCAAATGTCCTGGGCATTAATTACAGTTAATTGGTTATACAGCATACATTTGTGAAAAGAGAGCAAAAGTGTGTGTGTCTGGGTTGTATGGGCACAATTATAATTTAGCTAACAGTGAAGTTATGAGCCCAAACTGTTAGTTTTTATTTGAACTTCTAACTTGTGTTTACATGTGCTCGTAGCTACAATCCCTCAATGCTCTTGGGTCATTGGAGATCATGAAGCTGGAATTTCTGGGCTCAAGGGTTAGTAATTATTTTTCATCGTTCGTGTTATGTGTTCACATAGCAATAACTCTATGGACTATGTTTCTTCAAAATGGCAACAATCTTATGACTGAGTCATATTTTGAGCTTGGAGTTGTGTAGAGTCTTTTTATATGTTTTATCTTTCTTACATGGAAATGCTCATGTGGAACCCAGACTATTTGAATCACTGTATGGTATTGGCTAACATTTATAAACTATCATGATTTTTGATTTTTAATTTTGTCAGTGGGGCCTGCTGTTTCTCATTTTTTCCTTTCTTTTCTCAAGCATAAGTGTTTCTTGTTTTGCTTTTCATTAATTCCATCCACACACCATAAGACATCAAATCCATTGACAACTGGGATCATATGTGTATATTTTTGTCATAAGCTAGTGTATTAAGATAATTGTACCTGGTTAAGTTTTTGTCACTTGAAAACAGGGACCATACATCTACTCAGATCAGGATAATTTTGAAGAATTAAATATTTTACATGGTTTGTGCTTTTGTTGGCAATTACACGGCACAAAAGTTTTCTATGTTTTAAGTCAATCTAATTGTACTGGTTCACACATATGTTTACGTAGTGTTATGAGCTTCAGTGGATGACGAGTACTGTGACGAAAGAATTCCTAAAGAATCTTCCGGAAAGAAGTTGTTTTTGCTTGTTTGTGAACTTTTTTCTTAATTTTACTTTCGGGTGAATAGCTATTTGTGCTTAGGTGGTGGGTGGGGGTAAGGCAGGTTGGGATTCGGTGCAAAGCCATTGAATTTCTTATGATTTGGATATGCCATGCCTGCCTATTTATTAGTAAAGGGAGATGTAAAGCCTGGCCTCTGTAGATATTGTCAAGAACAGCAATCCAGTGGAAAACTGAGAAGATATACCATTTCCCTTTACATTAAATATAATGCTAACTTTTGACAGAAGGGTTGTGGAGGACAGAGTGGTATCTTATTAATGTATTTAAGAACCATATCCCATACATGTTAATGTAAAATAATGATATGAATGCATATGATTCATTACCTAAAATAAAGAAAGTAAAACGATACTAGATACAGAAATATTCTAATAGATATTTAAAATATTATTACACTCCCCCTCAAGTTGAGCAGATCTATTAATCATGCTCAACTCGTTGATTGTTGCACAAAAACACAGACACAAAAAGAAGATAACTCTAATACATTAAAATATTCTAATTCCCCCTCAAGCTGAGTATCTTTGGATCCAGAATTGAGACATAAAATTTATGTGAGCACTGAAGCTCTAAGTGGACGTGGTTGAGATTACAACAAGATTTGACATAGGCATGACAAAAAACAAACAAGCATTGCAACATAACCATGACAATTAAATGGAGATCCTTGCATTGTCCTGATGGAACACCCAAAAATCGCAACATAGCTATGATAGAAGCAGATAAGAGCGTGGCATGGCCATGGGAGAGGCATATAGAGAGTACAATATAACTGCTGAAAGAGCATATAGAGATCACAAAATAGTCATGACACAGTTAGATAGAGGTCACGTCTTAATTGTGACAACCAGATAGAAATCGTGACAAGATCTTGCCAAATCATGACATCAAACAAAGATTACACTGACAACTACAACAGCCAGACATAAATCATGATGATATTTTACTGAATCGTGGTGGGCTGGTGGCCAGCGATTTTTGTTTCTTTTATTGAAAACACATAAAAAAATTGAGAGAGTAGATAGTTGAAGCTTTAATAAGCCTATACAAGACACAAAAACCAGATAAAATGTACTTGGCAAAAGTGCTTCATTTTCTTCTCTCTCTCTCTCTCTCTCTCTCGGACCCAAGTAAAAGATGCCCTCAAAAGAAGAAACATTGATAAGCCAGAGAATATCAAAAGAATGAAACCAATTGAATTTGAGATTTTGGCAAGCAATGGAGAGGAGATGAAGATAGAGCCTTCGCATTAGTGGACAGTTAAAATAATAAGAGTAGAAGAAGAAAAGACATCGGCAAATGCAGTTGGAGGTTAAGTGGGTTGACTGGAAGCTGGGAAAGGTGGGGGGGGGGGTTAGCGTTATCTGTTTTTCTTTTTCTTTTTCTTCTTTTTTGTTTGGGGTTCTTCCCACTTGGTTTGGTATCATATTAGCGAGAGTGCTATCTTGTTAATGTATTGAAGAACCCTATTCCATGTATATAGAGATGGGAATTGGGCTACAGTACAATAATGGTATGGAATGCATATAATCCATTACTTAAAATAAACTTAAGTAAAAGAAGACTAGATATAGAAAATACTCTAATAGAAGCTGAAAATATTCTAACAATGGGAAGCATCATATCTTGGCAATTAATAACTGGAAGCATCATACCTACGCAATTAATTCCTTGGATCTGACCATGGAGATCCCTTTTTGACAGTAAAATATTTTCCTGAAATCTGCAATCCAAAATTAGCAAATTAGTCTGCTGGAAAATTACCTTCTTGATGTAGTACATGCTTAATGTGTCAATGAATAAATGTCATCAAGAATCTGAATTTCTTTATCTTATGGATGAACCTCCATGTCATCATCCCACCTCATTTGGAGATTATTTAACTTCAACCTTGAGAGCTTCGGTATGTAGATCTAGTGAATTTGATACATGGGTTATAAGATAATTAGGGATGCATTAGCAGTTTATTAGCAATGTATTTTTTTATTTACACGCGCATCAAGTGTTTGTTGGATTCAGATTTTAGATCTCACTCATTTAAATGTGAGAATAATGCCATTGACCAATTGACCAACAAATTTTACAAGATGTGGAACACATTGGTTCTTTCTACAATTTACTTTTAGATGATTTTAGCCTCACCGTGAAAAGATCAATTGTATTGCCATCAATAATTGAGGTTGAATTGCTGTTAACTCATATTCACTATACAATTTCACACTGTTTCTTCTCTGACCAATTGACCAATTTACACTGGATACGCTTTTATGCTTTTCTTTAAAAGCAGGAGGGTATTCGTGCTGATGCTGATGCTATTCTTCGTCAATGCATCTCTATTCTTAAGGAGGTAATTGCAACTTGAATTATGAAAGATCACTGGCAACCTTTGAATTATTATCCCCGATAACTATGAGAAGCTCCATTTCTGCCAAACATGTGATTGTGTTAGTATGTAGTGTGATTATGGTTCTAGGTTTATTTTGTGGTAGTTTCAGGTTGGCGAGGGAGAAAACAGAGGTGAGTGTTTTATTACTGTTATTGCTAGTATCCGTAGTATGCTGTTTCCTTGCTAAATATGCAATTTGCTAAGAAGTTGCATGTCTTCAATTTGTTATGGACAATCTGGCAATTATTTCTGGTGCAAGCACGGTGCAAGCTTTTGGATTATCCAATTGCAAGTAATGGAGAATTGTGGTTTAGAAAATCTTAAAGGAGCACCTATCTTAGAGTTAGTATCATCAGTTTTTTCTTTCTCCATTGACATTCTTGAATTTTTCTCCGGAAACTCCAAAGGTTTGTGTATAATATAGATAAGGGGATGTATTTGTGTGCTGATTAATTTTTTCCAAATTGAATATTGAAACCCAGAAATACTGTATATTCTTTCTTTTGGTTCAGATCAAAGAATTAATGACAAAGTAGGCAGGTTGCACTTTGACTAACCTGGGGGATGCTTCTTGATTAAATGTAGTTAAATTCTTGAGCTATCCAGTTTGATTCTCGATTGTTGACTTTGAATGACATGTCATGGATTTTATTGCGTAAAAAGAGTACAAACATGCTAACGCTTAGAGAAGAATAATTCCAGGTGCACAGATGTGGTGCAACTTAAAGAACTTGCTCCTTTCTTTTTGTTTTTCTCTTTCTATTTTCCACTGGTGTTTGTATTCCATTTTCCTGACCACCATTGACTTCCTATTAGGTATCAATATTCGCTCGATCCCTGCATTTTCTTTGTGATTCTCTTTCCCTTCATATTCCAATTTCTGATGAGTTATTGGTGGATTATCGTCATTGGGATTAGCTACATTGTTAAATAGAAAACGGAAAGTATGTAGGGGCCAACAAAGTTCATTTCGGAGACAACAACATGAAACAGAACCATATAAGCCTCTTTAGGATCGTGTGTGTGTGCCTTTCTCTAGCTAGAATATGGTGTTACATGATGATTGGGAAGTGTTTTCGTTACCTGCATATGGATTTGAACATTGATGATTGAGAACTGTTATCCATCTGGCATATTTCATATTTCCACATAGCAAAGTTTGAACATTGATGATTAGCTGAATGCTTTTCTGTTTTGCAGTTGGGATCTGAAACTTCATTGTCTGATTCTCCTCAAGTAAAAGCTGAATATCTGTCATGTTTACGTTGTCTCTATAGTCTGATAAGCAATGGAACGACAAGTGAAATAGGCGCCGCAAAAGACATAAAAGATGAAATTCAGCGCATCGAAGGTGAAGTGTCAAAAGCTGGGAGGGCCTGAAGTTAAGAGCCACTTGCTTTAGTTGAATACATCCTGAAAGCAATAATACCCATGAAAAAAAATGTGGTCTTTCTTGTAGTTATAGTCAGGCAAATATATTGATTAGTTGGATTTGGGACATCAAATAAATCCATATTTTCATTTTTTGCTAATTTTGTTTGATAGTCTAATGACTTTGGCGTTGGAAATTATCACGGGATCTGGTTGAGGAGGATACCTGGGCTTTTCTCGAATAATGTATCTCCAGTAATCATTATTTCACACGTACATTTGGCTATATATATGTATATATCTACTGATATATATCTATATCTATTTATATTTGTTATAGAAATACGATAGCTCATGCATAACCTTTTTATTGGTATCCATTGTTATCTTGATTAATATCTATTAAATATAAAACTAAGCCTTCTTTTTAATGTCAAATACTTCTTAACATTTGACAATTTTATCACTTTTATCATAATTGTTTTGTACATTTTGAAGATTAGATTTATTCACTCATTTGTGGTGTCTATTATGATCTTAATTACTATGTCTATTAATATAAAAGACAAAGTATAATAAGAATTTACATGCTTTTAAATGTATGGCTTGGATATAAACTGAAGCTGCTAGCCTGCCTTATTTTTTATATAATTTTCTGAATATTTCGAACTTTTCAGTTAAATTGATCTTATATGGAACTAAATTTAGGAGCATTTTGACATGTAGGCCGTGTGATCAAATAAAACTGTATAGCCTCTTGCTTGGAGGCGTTTGCCTTGCTATCGAAACTATAAAAGATTCAGAAATAAAAAATATTCGACATCAAAATTGACAACTTGAAATCTTTACCAACTCAATACGATAGTTTAAATTTGTTACATAATTGACTAGACATAATGTTCTTAAAATAGTATAATTTCTCTTTGTAACAAAAACTTAACTCATAACAAGCAGAAAGAATTGATTCGATATATACATATATACACACACCTACCCGTGGATGTATGTCTAGAAAAAAAAATTGATCATAGACAATATTAATCACTCGATTTTCTAATTTAAGAAGGTTTTCATTTTGAGTTCCTAAAGATAGAAATTTCTTTTGAAAAATTAAACAATTATTTTTTTAGATTTTATTGCTCAACTTATTAGAAAAACATTATATATCCCCATCCCTCCAAAATCCCAACTAGTCTATTCAGGGAAAATGAAACTAAAATGTCATGACCGGTTACATGCTGATCTAGCTCAGAGAATTGTTAACTTCCAGTTGCCTAGGACATGGAATCCGAATTGCTCCCAGATTAAAGACCACTCACTATCAACCCGCTACTACCTAATAGTGCTTTCAAAACTGATCTTGAGCATATTCCCTAAGAACATCCCTAAAGGTAACAAAATGAAACAAAAGTCCCAACTTATATTTATTTTTATTTTACATTTACCATATACAAAAACAGAACAAAAAGAAATGAATTTCGGGATCATATGTAGCCTATCACCTTGCTAACCTTCCTTCCATATTTTCACAAATTATGGTGTATTCAGAATATCACTTAAACCATGTTTTAACAAATTAGTTATTCACATGCAACATCTCATTTCAGTAACTTGTCTCAAACTCACTTTAACTATAAGCATAGTTGTTAAGAAATCCTATATCTCAATATATAGATATTCCAAAATGAATTTATCACAAATAAACACGTACGAAACATTCAAAAAATCTTTCAAAGTCAATGTAGAGGAAGGTCATGAACAATATTATATTCGTTACATATATTATATAGCCTTTTCACAATACGAAGTCTTGTATTATTGAATATAATTCTCATTTGGTAAGTGTTGGAAATTGGTTTTCTTTGACCAAATATTTGAGTGGGCTCAAAGCATTAATTTCTAAGAAATTAGTGATTGTTGTAAACTACTCCACAGGTAGATGACGATAATGTGATTAATTGGCCAAAATCAATTTCAAGTGAATGAGAAATTAAATGTCAAAGTGAGCTATTTGATGGTTGAGTAAGAAGACTAAAGAATAAGCCAAATGAATGGTAGGAGAGAAACTTCATCTCACATTGGAAGCCCGTTTGTTCAACTGGCTTTTCGTGGTTGTGGGATTGGGAATGGATTAAATTGGACCTTTGGTCCAATATTAACTTCAACAGAAACCTCAAATTTTCAGTGTGAATTTCTGAAAATTGAAAAACGAGTAGAATAAATCCTCTACCAAAGGATGCACATGGATTGCATCCTTCCAACTTTCTATGTTGGAAAAGTAGCTACTGCATGGGAAAAATGTAGCCATTTTTTACCACCTTTCAGCTACTCATTTGGCACTTTAAATTAGTCCTGAATTGTATCATCCCATGCAATCATATCTTCACACAACATTTTCTACATAGTGAAGAAAAAGAGAGTTAGTACAATTGAGTTCTAAGTGATCAAATAGTGTGCAGTGCTGCTATTGTTTGAAAAAGTCATTGTATTTTGGGAGATGATAGCCAGTTTACCGTTAGCACTAGTGTGAGGCTAATTCATCTTAAAGATGGAGAGCTTCGCTCTCATCTCAACTATTTGTTGCTTTCAGATCATAGAAATTTCCACTACAGGAATTAACAATTTTAAAATGAATTACCAGTTTCTATAATCATGGCATCTAATCAGATTTTTGTTCCTTCAATTAATGTTGGTCCTATCACCACATTAGTTCCTGCACATGTTCCCATCATCACTGGAGTTGATTTTAAGAGGTGGTAGCAAAAAATTTTGTTTTAGTTAACGACTTTGAGTTTTGTTAGATTTTTGAAAGAAGATGCACTTACTATACCCGAGGATGTCCCAAAACGGGTAGCTCTAGATGCCTAGAATCAAAGTGATTTTTTGTGCTAGAACTATATTTTGAATGGACTGGATGATTCCTTATACAATGTCTATTGTCCTATCAAGATAGCTAAAGAGATATGGGAATTACCTGATAAGAAGTTCCAAGCAAACGATCCTGGTTTAAAAAAAATTGTGATGGCCAAAATTTTGGACTACACGATGGTAGATTCCAATTCCATCATAAGCTAAGTCGAAGAATTGTATATTATTCTACATGAAATTCATGCTAAGAACATGATTTTAAGTGAATCCTTTCAAGTAGTAGCAATTATTGAAAAGCTACTACCATCGTGGAAAGACTTCAAGAACTATCTCAAACATAAAAGAAAAGAGATGAGTTTTGAGAATTTGATTGTTTGATTGAGGATTAAGGAGGACAATCGAATGTCTGAGGTTAAGATAGGCAAGAACAAAAAAGAGGCTAGAGCTCACTTGGTTGAACTAAGTGCAAATACAAGCAAAAAGAGAAAGTGTCAAGGGGCTGGTCAAAATGGCAATGGCAAGAAACTTATGAGGTTTCAAGAAGATTGGTATAATTGTGGAAAGTCAAACCACAATGCTAAAGATTGTTGACTTCCTAAGAACAAATTGAATCAAGCCTGTACGACTAAGGAAAAGTCCTTACCATTGGACTTATCTAAATTGAATCTCTTGGCAATGTCTTTGAAGCTAATGTTGTTGATAATTCGAGAAAGTGGTGGATTAACATTGGTGCCACTCGGCCCATTTGTTATGAAAAATATATGTTTTCAATTTACACTTCTGTCAATGAAAATAAATTGTATATAAAAAATTCGGCAACTTCTGATATTGTTGGAATGGTCAAGGTTGTTCTGAAGATGACTTCTGGCAAGGAGTTGATGCTAAATGGAGTTCTTCATGTGCCAGGCATTCGCAAAAACTTTGTGTTTTGTTCTTTGTTAGTGAAAATAGTTTTAAGATTGTATTTGAGTCAGATAAGTTTGTGCTTTCTAAGAATGGCCTATTTCTAGGAAGAGGCTATGTGCAAAATAGGTTGTTCAAATTTAATGTAATGCCTATACTAAAAAATGTTTAAGTGAATAAAAATAAAGCCTCGGGTTCTACTTACTTGATTGAGTGTTGTGATTTATGGCATGTTAGATTAGGACATGTTAATTTTAACAATTTGCATAGATTAGTAAATTTGGAATTGATGCCTTCATATCAAATTAACACAACTATTAAGTGTGAAGTATGTGTTGAAGCCATAATGACTAAAGCTCTTTTTCACTTGGTTGAAAGGAACACGACTCCTCTAGAATTAATCTACAGTGAATTTTGTAGCTCGAAGTTTGTGCAAACTAGAGGTGGGAAAAAGCATTTCATTACTTCTATTGATGATTGCACTAGGTTTTGTTATGTATTCCTTTTATGAAGCAAAGATGAAGCACTAGAAGCATTCAAGTGCTATAAAACTAAGGTTGAAATTTAACTTAGCAAATAAATTAAAGCTATAAAAAGTGATAGAGGAGGTGAATATGAAGTGTAAAAGAATATTGCTCAAATTCTAGCATTATTCATCAAACGATAGCTCCATACTCACTTCAATCAAACGGAGTTGCTAAATGCAAAAATTGAATTCTTAAAGAAATAATGAATGTGGTTTTGATTAATTTTGGATTACTTGAGAACATGTGGGGAAAATTTATTCTTTTAGCTAACCACATCTTGAGCAAAATATCCCACAAAGAAAAAGATGAAACCCCTTATAAATTATAGAAAGTCACAAGCTTTCCTAAAATATCTAAAAGTGTGGGAGTGCTTGGCTAAGGTGGAGGTACCTAAGCTAAAATGGCCAAACTTAGGGTTGAAAACTGTTGATTGCATTTTCATTAGATATGCACACAATAGTAGTGCCTATTAATTCTTGGTGCATAAATCAGCAGTTCTTGATATAAATTAAGGAATGATCATTGAATCTAGAAATGCAATATTTTTTGAAAATGTCTTCCTTGTAAAGATAAGGAAGAATCAAGTTTTCAAAAAAGAACTTTGAATCAATAGGTGATTCTTAAACAAATGATGTACTAAGATGAAGTAAACGGGCCTAAAAGGAAAAGACATTTGGCCCAGACTTTCTAACTTATATGTTATAAAGTGTACCATAGACAATTAGTGAAGCATTGTTTAGTTCAGAAACACTTTTCTGGAAAGAAGTTATCAATAGTGAAATAGAGTCGATCATGCAGAATCACACGTAGGAGCTCGTTGATCTCTCGGCATGCCATAAACTACTAGGCTACAAGTGGATTTTTTGAAGGAAATATAAGGTAGATGGCTTTATAAACAAATACACGGCCAAGTTCGTAGCAAAAGGGTTCAAACAAAAGAAAAGACTTGATTTCTTCGATACTTACTCACTAGTAACAACAACCACATCAATCATGGAGCTTATTGCAATTATAGCCCTGAAGAACCTTGAAATACATCAAACGAATGTGGAATCAGCTTTCCTAAATAGTGAGTTAGATGAAAAAAAATCTATATCCAACAACCTAAAGGATTTGTTGTTACTGGACAAGAAAAGAAAGTGTGCAGACTTATTAAGTTATTGTATGGGCTCAAATAAGCCTCGAAACAATGGCATGAAAAATTTAACAAAATAATGTTGTCAAATGGTTCTAAAATAAATGAGTGTGATAAATGTGTATACTTCAAAGACAATCAAAGTGAGTTTGTTATGGTTTGCTTGTATGTTGGCGATATGCTAATAATGGGTGGCAATCAAGATATCATCTTGAGTACCAAGAAAATGCTTTTGAAGCATTTTGACATAAAAGATATTATTGTAGCATATGTCATACTCGGGATCAAAATGATTAGAACCTTTGTCGAACTGATTCTAAGTCAATCCCATTATGTTGAGAAAATTCTCAAAAACTTTAATGTGTATGATAGTTCTCTTGTAAAAATGCCCATAGATCCCAATCAACATTTGAGCAAAAATACTAGTGAACTTGTATCTCAAGTGGAATACTCAAGAATAGTAGACAGTTTGATGTTTCTAACAAACTGTACTCACCTTAACATTGCATGCTTGGCAAACAAGTTAAGTAGATTTATGAGCAATCCTAGCAATGATCACTAGAAAGCACTAATAAGGGTACTTAGATTTCTTAAGTACATAAAGGATTATGGGTTGCACTACACTAGATATTCAGTTGTATTAGAAAGATACAATGATGCCAATTGGATATTGGACACAAAAGATACCAAGTCCACAAGTGGGTATGTTTTCACCTTATGTGGAGTTGCTGTGTCCCAAAAGTCCTCTAAACAAACATGTATAGCTCATTCTACAATGGAGTCTAAATTTGTTGCTTTAGACAAAGCAGAAGAATAAGTAAAATGGCTTCAAAATTTTCTAAAGGATATTCCTTATTGGCCTAAATTGGTTTTTGCCATCACAATTTATTGTGATAGTCAATCAGCAATCGGAAGGGCTCAAAATAGTATGTATAATGGTAAATCTCATCATATTAGATGATGACATAACACCATAAGGCAATTGATCTCAAATGGAGTAATTTTAGCTTACTATGTGAAAACCAAGAAGAATTTAACGAATATGTTAACAAAAGGCCTACCTAGAGAGCAAGTAAAGTGCTTGTCGAGAGAAAAGGGACTAAGACCTATAAGTCTGGGAATTGACATAGCGGACATCCAACCTTGGTGATTAAAGATCCTAAGAAGTTGGTTCAATGGGACAACTAAGTTATGAAGGTTCACATGAGCACTTCAACCCACTCTTATGACATGGAAGTGCTACCTGCTAAGTGGGTATAAGGTTGAGTCTTGACTCTTAATAATTCCCAAAGCTAGAATAGTGGAGTCTGACAGGGTGCTTTTGTAGGAGTTAATATATAAGTGTGAAGACTAGCCACTTCATTGTAAATACTTATGAATCTAAGATTGATGTTCATGGCCAAAATAGATACAACCGAAAAGAACTAAAAAGCGTGACGACAACTGTTATGTAGGTACTATTGTCTTGGTTTATACTAGTGGCTAAATAGTTCAAGATATCTTGTCCACTGATTAGCCAAGTAAACCCAATAGTGCTTCACTAAGAAAGTTTCAAAGCCACAAGCTGTCTATTCTGATGCAATAGTTGTTAGCTTGAACTCTCTTGTATCTGCATACACATATGCATCATCAATCATATTAATTTCCATTCATGCGAGGGATTGTTGGAAATTTGTCTTCTTTAACCAAATATTTAAGTTGGCTCAAAGCATTAATTTTTAAGACATTGGTGATTTTCATAAACTACGTCGTTGGTAGATGACAATAATGTGATTAATTAGCCAAACTAATTTCAAGTGAATGAGAAATTAACGATCAAAGTGATCTACTTGATGGTTGACTAAGAAGACTAAAGAATAAGCCAAATGAATGGGATGAGAGAAGCTTCATCTCATATTGGAAGGTGAATAAGAGGTGGACTAAAATAAATGTTTCAAGTGTGGAGGAAAGGGTTGGGCCCCTTGGGAATATCATAAGTGTTTGGAGGGGAGAGGACTTATATGGTAGTGGGTTCAATCTAACCCACATGCATGTGCGCTGATATTGTTGCTCACCCATTCGGCTAGCTCAACTAGGTTGGCCTTGGGCTTGGCGAGGTGTGGTTGTGGGCTTGGGCTTGGATTAAATTGGGCTTTCAATCCAATATTAACTTTTTGGACCAAATTTAATCTGAATTTTATTTGACCCAATAGAAACCTTTAAACTGCTTCTACAAGATATTAAATTTTCAACGTGAATTTCTAGAAATTAGAAAAGGAGTATAATACACCCTTTAGCAAAGAATGTACCTGGACTGCTTCCTTCCAACTTTCTGCGTTGGAAAATAGGTGCTACTTGGGAAAAACGTAGCCATTTTTTTTTACCACCTTTTAGCTGCTCATTTGGCACTTTAAATTAATCCCGAGTTGTATCATTCCATACAATCATATCTTCATACAACATTTTTTGCACAGTCAAGAAAAAGAGAGTTCAGTACGCTTGAGTTCTAAGTGATCAAACATTATGTAGTGTTGCTAATACTTGATAAAGTTGTTGTATCTTGGGAGAAGATAACCAGTTTGTCATTGGCACCAGTGCGGAACTAATTTGTTTTAAAGATAAAGAGCTCCATTCTCATCTTGATTACTTGCTGCTTTTTGGTTATAGAAAATTCAAATATAGAAATTAACAGTAAGTATTATGGAGCCTTGCTAAAATAGTCCGGCCATTAACATTACTGTCACCTAATCAATCGAAGAATATAACACAAGAAGTTTGAAATAAGAATAATGTGTTAAATTTCTTGAATTTTAAGACGTGGCTTCTATCAATTTCCTTATAAGTTGGATAACTTACAATTTTATTTTGTTCCATTTCTTCAAATTTTAATTTAAGTCTTAAGTCGGAATACCAAGACATCAAATAGCGTCAAATTCTTAATGCCGCAAAATACTTAATATTTAACTATCACTTACTTTATTCTGTAATATTTTTTGGGTTTGATTTATAATTTAAATAAAAAATATAACTATTTATTTAAGCCTAACTGGCACAATTCTAATAATTATCTCAAGTCATTAGGTAATTTAATTCAAGTCAACTCATTGATAATTGTAGGCCTACTTATTTCAAATTATCAAGTCTAATTTTGATGATATTGTATCTTTATTAAAGCCTTAGGCGAATTATGAACTTACAGATAATTTGAATCAACTGTAGTTAATTTACAACTCAAATTTTATAAATAGATTTTCACTTGATCCCAAGTTCTGGGTTTACTTGATTTGATTTAACAATTTAATAGCGAAAGGCCTAATTATTTTTAACTATTAAGTTCAGTACTTATAAATTGAGCATCGTTCTAAGAGATTTTGGATAAATTGGATTTTTGTTCAATATTAAGGTAACATTTAAGTGATCCAGATCAATAATGCTAGTCTCATAAATAATTTGGTTCAATTGTGCCTAATTTAGTAGCTCGATTCACAGACAGAATTTTTTTTCTTTTCAATTAATTTCTGTAATGTTTTGAGTTAAATTAACTGAAAATCATTTGCCCAATTCAAGTGAAACTACTTTCAGTTCAAATCAATTGAACTGGACGTAACATTTGCCCAAGAGTTTACTCAATTGGGTCAGGTTCAAACCTATTCCCCAGAAGTTTACTCAAGTGAAACTACCTAAAAATTTTCAGCCCAATTTCTGGCCCAACCTTGATTTTATTTTTGTTGTCGTTGCCACTAGAAAACTCTTCCCCTTCCACCCGTCGAGTTGCCCTGAGTATTTGAACAGAACTTCCAAGTCAATTTCACCATAACCCAATGGCTCGTTTGTTGATGGCACCCAGAACCACCGTAACACACCAAGGTGCTACCTGTTAGATGAGAGCGAAAGAAAAGAAGGCATGCCTGCAAATGGATTGAGCTTCTGGAGAGGAAAAACTTGTGTTGCATTTACTGAAAAAGGTTGCATACATACACGCAGGAGACAGAAAACAAACTAATCACGAACTATACTAATTACTGAATTAACTACATTTAGTCCGTGACAATTATGGTTGAAGCCTTAACTAACTTGACAGCTGAAAATTGTAAATTAACTAATTTATTTGCAGAAATCTTTCTATTTTAATACCGCCCTCATAGTAGCTTGTGGAGATTTTTCACAGCCATCTTGTGTTAGAGTAGTGCTTGACAAGCCAATTGAATTGGCATGTAATTGCTTTTTTTTTTTTTTTTTTATCAATATAATTATTTTATTGATCATCTTCATCTTATGCTTTTTTGTTATGAATTTGGTTGAAGCCCACAGGGTCACACATGACTACGTATAGGACATGATGTAGGTCAATTATTGGCTATGTCATGAACAACTCTATGGTTGTGATCTTTGAATCATTCCAAGTCATAGAATCTATGAGATAAAGGCATCATAGATTTAAATAGACTTGCATTAACGATGTATTCTTCAAAGGTTGTGTGATGCCCTGTTCATGGGCATTTGGTGTAGTGGACATCAATATACATTATTGGGTGCTTATTAGAGAATGAGTTCACTAAGGACTCAGCGTAAAGAAATCCTCAAGGTAGTTGAAGTGGTCTGTCAAAGAGGATGTTTCTCTAAGCTTACTATAGTGCATATAATCACTCCTTTAACTTGAGGTTCCATATTAATCTCATATGCTGGTACTTATATTTTGATTCATGCAACAATCACTTAATAGGTTACAATATATGTGTTTTGAGCATGAGTTATTTGTATACAAAGATCTGTGAGAACTAATAAGGGATCCATTTTGCTTATCTTGTTGAATGAGTTGACCTCTAATGTTTTCTACGATGCTTGATTCAAGAAGCCCTTGCACAAGGCATTGAGGCAATTTGGAAAGGAGTTTCCAAAGTTGAGGTTGCAAAAGAATCAATCATTAAAGGAAGACACATAGCTATTAAACTTTTTAGGGTTTCGATGAATATCTTGACCCTAGGCCTTGATAAGGAGATAGAAAATGGAAAGATAGTATTTGTATGGTATTCGTAGGGGGAGAGGGGGTTTCATATGAATTGATTTCACCTGTTGATTGGCTCCATGGGCTTATGGCTTGACATAAATTATGGAGATTAGGTGTTCTTGAATTAATAGGGATTAATTCTAAAGTGGTCAATTTAAAAAGTTTAATTGATGGGAATAATAGTTTTATTTTTGCAATTCAATCGCAAGGAGTTGTGGGCCCACATCTAATTAATTGGTAAACCCAATGGTTCACATTCAAAATCCATAGTTTCTTCAAAATGGATAGTATCTAAATGTAAGATAATACTATCCAAGGAGTTGAATAGAGGAAGGAATTAATTGGCTTAATTGATTTAAGGTATTAAATTAATTCAATTAAATAATTTGACTATTTAGTTGACGCCAATTTCATTAATTAAATAATATGATTATTTAATTGAGAGAAGAATTTGTAGAGACAAATTAATGAAACATAAATTGGCATTGAAATTGAATTTTAATTAAGACCATTTTATGGACCATCAAGATAAGATCTAGTGCGATGGGATCACACTAGACCATGCCTAGGTCAACCAATAGAGTCACTTCCATAGGATGTAAAGTGTGACTCTAATATATGTATTATCTATATAAATATTCCATAAGATGGAGCATGTGAGTTTTATATATAAGGTGTGTACATATATATAAGATTCCATGAGATAGGAAGTATGACACACTAGAGAATACCTAGTGTGGTGGGTGCACACTACATCATCTTAATTCGACCACCTAGCTTTAATCTTGAAGGATATTCCATGGCGATGGAAGGTGTGATCACAATACATATAGGTGTATATGTATATGTGAGTCATATTTTTTAAGCTAAGTTTGTTTATAAATACTCCATATTGGCTGCCCCTTATGGCTACTACTTTGGCCATATATCAGCAAAAATAATAGCTCCAAAATTCTCCTCTAGTCTTCTTCTCTTTCCAAAATCTCTCAAATGTCTCCTTCTTCCTCTATACTTTGAAGAAATCATCTAGCTGTTTTGTTCAAGGTGTGAAGATCACTTTGAGTGTGGATACCTTTGGAGGAAGGGCAATTGATTTTCTAATTGGTGTTGTGCCTCTCTATTGCCAAAGTGTTGGCAATTTTTGTCGAAGGTGTTGATCCTTTTAAAGTAGATTAGTACCCTTAAAATATTAGATGAATATCTATGAAACTCATCATAGAACATACTATGTTCAACAAAATAAGGTTTCTATGCCTGGTAACTTCATTAATTTAAGGCGTATTATGAGGAATCCACATGAGAGAATCACATTCTCTTAGGTAATCGAAGAACTCATTGCCTAAGTATTTTCTTCCTCAGCCGATCAAAAATTTTATTACTTATACCAATTTATTTCTCAATTTCATGCTAAAGCCTTTGAACCTTTTAAAGGTTTCGAATTTGTTCTTTATAAGATACACATATCCATAGATAATGAATAATAGCTTCTTTTCAACTAACTCTTTAGTGCTCCACATACATCTATGTGGATCAAATTTAAAGAATAAGTGGCATGCTCCAATTGTCCAACATGTCACAAGTATACGGAATTTTGATCATCTAATTCTTTTATTGCATTCTTGAATATGCATAAAAGAGCCAGTAGAATCAAGTGTATAATCATTTGGGAATGTACCACATGCTACTAAAGTGTTATTCTTTAAAGCATAACACTTCCATTCTTAAATTAAAATTCACAACTTTGATTATTAATAACTAGAATTGAAATGACATTCTTAACCAAAATGGGTACATAAAGGCAATTGCCTTTATATACAAGCGAAAAATCTTTTAGTTTTAAGCAAATACTTCCAAGGACTCAACCACAACTCTTACCCATTGCCAAGGTAAAAGGTCATATCCCTTCTATTTAGCTTTTACTTGTATTTTCCATCACATACAATTTATTGTATAGATGAAAACTACATTCAGTATCAAATATCATGAAGAGTTGTTAGCTAAAAGGTTAACTTCAATAAATAATATATCATTCTTGATGTTTGTAAGATATTCCTTACAATTTCTATTCTAATGCTCTAGGATTTTCATTGTGGTAACAAGTTGTATCCTTTTGATTAGCTTTCTACTTATCTTTGTTCTTAACCATTTTGGAAGGCTTTAATGCTTGCTTACCCTAAAAAACCTTTCTTCTTGTTTTCTTTCATAGTATTTTGGGCTTTTGAATAGGACAAGCTTGCACTCATTCAAGGTTGTGCTTTTTTTCAAGTTTTCCTTACCTATGATGAGCGTGCTAACCAACTAACTGATTGGCACCACTATTTTACTAGTCAAACAAACTAAGGTGTGATTGTAAGATCAAATATATATAGAACTTTTGTCCATGACTGCATTAAGATTTGCAAGCTTTTCATTAGGCTAATTATTTTAATCCTGCACTCATAAATACTTGAACTCTCTACCATCCTTACTCGAAAAAACCCCTTTGAGGGTAGAACATTCATGCTTTGTATAGCTATTATATGTGTAAGTGTATTTTGGAGGCGTATTTCATGGGTTTAGGAGACTTGTGGACCTCGCTTGTCATAACCATCATCATGAGAGAATAAGTTAAAAGTCATTTTCCTCCCACCGTATCAACATTTTACACATCTCATAGGTAACATCCTCAAGCAACACATTTAAAGGACTGCAAGTAAGAACATATGTCCTTTTCTTAAAGTCAAGAATAGTTTCTAAATTTCTTAGCCAATCCTGATGGTCTGGTCCAATTAGCTTATGGGTTTCTCAAATTATTGTGAGTGAATTTTTAACCATTTTGTTTGACCTAACAAATATATAAAAATATGAAGTAGAGAATATTAGCATCCATTCAATCAATAATAGATATGATAAGTTCTTAAATCATAACGTACCTTGCACTATTTATTCAAGTTTTACATAGTTTTACATTCCTTGCATATAACCTCAAGAAATAATATTTTCCAATGAGCATTAAGGTATGAAAGTATCATTCATAGACCTATGACTTGTGAAACATCAATAAATAATCCTATGGTTGCTCCTTACCAATTGCATCTCTATGCAACCTCTAAGTTATTTTGCCTAATTTTTCATATAGATCCATAACTCATAAGATATATATAAGGTGAATTATGGCTACCATCCTTGAGGTTTGGCATAATTATAAAAAGATTCTTACTTTCTTGAAAATTACAAAAGTTCCCCTAAGGTTTGTCACTATCCAACAAATTAACCTAGTTCTTAATGCAGTTAGGGTTTTCAAAAAATGTTGTTGAAAATGGCATGATATATTCTAAAATTACCCTTTAGCTTATAACCTTGTTTTGACCAATTCTAACCCTAGTTTTTGGACAAAAGTACCTTTGAGGACTACACTGTCATATTTTGAATTTATGTAAGGATTAAATAACAATATTACTATACTATAAGGGTTTGTTTGCTTCAATTGATTATGTTTGATAGATGTATAATCATTCTTAATTTATTATTTGTTTAGCTTAATATAGGGCTCTTGATAAGTTATTGATCCTATATTAAGTTGGAATATGTATTAAGAGGGGGAGAGGCTTGATACATTTTTCTTGGGTTGGATAAGATTTAAAAAAATCAAATTATCCTTGATTGGTATGTAAAAAAATTATTAAAATAAATAGTAAAATATTATAATCGTAAAATCATATATTTTGTTTTAATTTACTTTTTAGTTAATCTTACCAACTAAACTAAAAATTATATTACTCTATCTTGATAGATTTAAAACATATCCATTTTTTATATATCATTTATAATCTCATCATTCAAAATAAACTATCCCTAAGGGGTTAATTCTAAGAAAACTATAAGGGATTTATATACATTTACATATATAATATAATAGTATATATAATATATATAATATATAAACACACGTACCACCCACTCCCCCCAGCCAAACATGGCCATGGGGCTGGCAACATCACAACAGTTGCCTAGTAGCTACCACTAACCGTGGTATGGCCATGGCCATTGGAAGAAGAAGAAGAAGAGGAAGGGGAAGGGGAGAAGGGAGGGAAGGGGTGGGATTTGTATTTTTGAAAAAATTATCTTTTTTAATTAATAAATAATTTAGTTAAAAAAATATATTTAAATATTTTTACTTATTTATTTATAATTAATATAGCTTTTAATCTTTTATTTATTTATTTAATTAATTGATAAATTGAACTAAGTTTTGTTAATTATTTTAGATATATTTATTATTTGGATAAATAATTTAATTATTTTAAATATATTTTTTAGATATGATTATTATTTTAATACATAATTTAAATTATTTTAAATATGCTTATTAGTTTAATATTGTTTAATATGTAACTCAACTAATAAATATATTTCTTACTTAATATGATTAAATAAATTTAATTATATAAATAAATTGTTTTAGATATATATACTATTTAGCAATTCAAAATTTTAAAATGTGACAATAAGTAGAGAGGCACTTAGGACTTTAGCCATCAAACTAATTTTTAATATATATATTTTTTTAATTATTGTTTTGTTAGGACATTTTGGACTTTTCACAAATTCCATCTATATTACAACTAGGTTTGTCATTTTAGGGGAAGCTTTTGTAATTTTTCAAAAAATAAGAATATTTTCATAATTATACCAAACCTCAAAAGTGGTAGCCGTAATTTACCCTTTACATATATATATATATATATTACTCCATATTAAGCCGCACTCAGCAATCATCTTTAAAATGCCAAATTGTTATATATATATATATATTACTCCATGATAAGCCGCACTCAGCAATCATCTTTAAAATGCCAAATTGTTAACATCCTATGCCTCTTGGCCATTGTCACAATCAAGCTACTTTAAAGTTCATCTCTGTGCTAAGTAGTAATTACAACTTTCCTTGATAGCATATTCGACAACTTATAGCCAATACACTAGCATGGTAACATCTCATGTCATGCACCTTTTGGTGGAAGGCATAGGTAACTAATTCTAAATTAATATTGCCCATTTCAACTTAATATTAATTAAATATAAACTTTCCAAGTGCAGGATATTCTGCAAGACCTCATCACATTATTATCATGTTTTGATTTTTTTATCCTAAGCATTTATCACTCTACATCAAAGATTAAGAAAATATAAGTAAGTAAAACTTAGCATGCCTATAAAAGCAATTCATAAATGATTTGTATAGAGCTATAATGGATCAATTGGGCAATCTAAGGGAGAGAATTAAATGAAAATATCATATTTATTATATAGATGTATCACATGTAGGGCTGTAAATGGATATTCGAAAATTCGTTTACCATTTGCATTTGTATCCGTTTACACAAAATTTATCCGCATCCGTTTAAAGCGGATATTATCCATATTCAATTAGTAGATATCTGATTATAAATGGATACGGATATGGTAAATGTGTATTTGATCCGTTTAATATCCGATCCAAATGCATATTTATTAAATAATATATTTTATATTTTTTAATAAAAATTTCATAATTCATATATGTATATATAAATTATAATTTAAGAATTGGGAAGGAAAAAGAATAAATTTAAAAAATTATTATAATATAGAGAAAAAAAATGAAGAATAAAGTTAATCAATGTAATTATTGTTGGTTGACTTTATAATTAATATACTTAAATGCCATTATTATTATGAATAAGTACTAATAATTAATTATAAAGTTAATTATTAATTAGAAATTACACTATTTATTTGATTGCTTTCTTTTTAATGAAATTATATAGTTTCTTCTATTAATTAAAATATGTTTTTGTTATAAATTCAAAGATTTATGTATTTGGATATTTGTAAATAGATATTTAAATAATTATTATTGAATATGGATATAAAAAAAAATTCAAATATAGATAAGTTTAATAAGATATAAATAAATCTAAATAATTATAATTGAATACGAATATATTTGAATTCGATCGATATCCGACGGATACGAATTCGGATATTATTTTTTAATATCTATCAAATCCGTATTCGTATCCAAATATTCAAAAAGTTAAATGAATACGAATATAGAAATAGTGTATCTAATCCATTTAATATCCATTTACACCCCTAATCACATGCATACATAGATTTTTTGTCTTCAAGTCCTGCAAAAGTATTTCTTGATCTTCTTTTGATGGTTATCAAAAATGAAAAAAAAAAAAAAAAAGAGCATCACAACCAATTGCAACTCTCATTAAAAAATAAATTTAGAAACTATTAGACATTCTTAAGAGAAGTTATCAAAGAGGGAGAAGAAATTACATCAAGAGATTTAAGTGAAAAAAAGATGACATATGCAAGTCCTTTGAATTACAAATCTATAAAATCAAATTGAATTGAATAAACCAAGTACAAAGGTAAGATATTCAAATCATCCCATTCATACATTCTTAACATAAATTTAGGAAAAATAAATTTATCAAATATTTATCACATACATATTTGATAGACAATTTTAATCAAAGTATCATATATACGACTAAAATTCTTAAAGTAGATAACTACACATTTTGTTTTAAAATTAGACTTGAAATTAGTGTGAATGAACATTTCAAAGAAAAAAAAAAGTGTGCAACCATTGCACAATAAAAAAGAGAAAAATCACCAAAACCACTTGGTTAGGCTACCAAATAGCACCTAAGAGTTGTCCAATGCCCAACACAATGCTTGATGTTATTGGTCTACTAGAGCACCTAGTGTTGATCAGTAATTTAAGTGTGCCGAGCACACATCTCAGGCTCCTAACCTCAATTTGCTATGGCATGTTTTCTTTATTTTTCATTTTAATCGAATTAAAATAGAAATTTCTATTACTATTAATGGGTGGCTCTGGGATTTCTTATGGGCACAGGCATCCCAGGTAATTAAGCCATCACCTATTTTAATAAAACTCAACCAAAAAATAGCGCAACAATTGATCAAGTCCAAAAAAAAAAAAAATCTAATTCAAAATGTGCAAAAATCAAGAGACTCATTCCAAATGGATCTAACAAATTATATCAACAATTTAATCAATTTTACAAGCTCAATAAGTTGAACAAGTTAAAATCTTATCAAGTTATCAATCCATCATTGGATTAAAACCACTAATCAAGCATATATCTCGTAATAACATGTCCTTATCTTTTTTTGACTTAGTCCACATTGATATGTGGGGTCTTTTAATGTCCCAACACGCACAAAGCACCAATATTTCCTCACTACAGTAGATGACAATTCAAGATATACTTGGACCTTCTTACTTAAACTCAAATATAAAGCCTTATCCATCATTCCTCAAATTTTCAAACTTGTCTGTACTTTGTTCAACACCTAAATCAAGAAGATAAGATCTGAAAATGCTAAAGAACTAGCGTTCATTAATTCTTGCTCCTAGCATGGTATGATTCACCAACTAACATGCATTGAGACCTTGCAACAAAATGCTATTGTTGAAAGAAAACATCAACACCTCTTAAATGTAGCTAAAGCTCTCCACTTTCAAGCTTTTCTTCCCATTTCCCTTTGAAGTGCATACATTTTAACTACAACCTATTTGATCAATAGAATCCCTTCGACTCTATTAGCAAATAAAAGTTACTATGAGATCGTCTACCATAAATAGTTTGATTACAATTATCTAAAGGTGTTTAGATGCTTGGCCTATGCATTTATCTTTCAAGCCTACAAAACAAAATTCTCTCCCCATGCCAAACCTTACATCTTCATTAGTCAGCTACCAAGGGCTATAAACTATATGACATGACTACCAAGCAAATCTTTATCTCAAGAAATGTAGTCTTCCAAGAAAACATCTTCCCATTTAAAGACCATCCTCATACTAAATTAATCTCAGATCCCTTCACTGAGATTGTCCTTCTTATCCCCTCTAATAATATAATCCCCAAATCCCAACCTAATACATCATCTAAAGGTGAGCTTCCTTCTCCATGATCAAAATATTTTCTAGACCCACCAAGCTTCTCATTCACCTTAAAGACTATTATTGCAATACATTTATAACTTAACACTCTAATGTCAACTGCCCTATATTTGGTTATCTCTCCTATGATCAATTCCCTCATTCTCATAAAGCTTACATGTACAATATATCCTCCCATACTAAACCACACAACTTCTATCATGTTGCAAAAATCAAGGAATGGCATCAAGCAATAAAAATTAAGCTTCAAACCTGTAAATCAAACAATACTTAGACAATTGTCCCTACCACTAGGTAAACACACTATTGGCTAAAGGTGGACTTATAAAATAAAATTCAATTTGAATGGTTCCATTAAGTAGCACGAAGCCAATTTAGTGGCCGAATGATATGCCTAATAACAAAGAGTAGACTTCTTAGACACATTTTCACTTGTAGTGAAATTGATAACTGTGGAACTCATTATTGCTCTTGTTGCCAAATTCAAATGGCATTTGTTCTAGCTTGACATAAATAATGCTTTTCTTAATAGCGATGTGTTTGAGCAGATGTTTATGTACCTCTTACCTGGATATATTCCATAGCATAAATATCACATACAACAATCCAGAATTGTTTGTAGGTTGAACAAATCTTTGTATGGGCTCAAAACAAGCCTCACACTAATAGTATAAGTTTTCCAACATCCTTTCAACTTGGTTTCAAGCTATCCAAGTCAAACTACTATTTATTAACTATTAGCACAGGTTTGCCCTTTGTGGCTCTTCTGATATATATATATATATATGGATGATATAGTTCTAACTAGCCCTAAACTAGAATCTATTGGTAAAATCAAGAAACGTTTTCAACAAACTTTAAGCTCCAAGACCTAGGAACAATAAAGTATTTCATTAGCCTTTAAATTGTCAGTTTATATACAAGCATGTACCAATCTTAGAGGTACTACACCTGACAGCTTCTATAGGATACTAGCTTTCTTACTGTGAAACCCACCAATTACCCCTTGATCCAAAGGTTCAACTGAAATCTACTAATGGCGACCTTTTCCAAGATCAATCCCATTACAGGCATCTAATTGGTAGGCTTCTCTTCCTTAGCATCACTAAACTAGACATCACCTACCCAATTCACTAACTTAGTCAACTCTTTGTCAATCTGCGAACACCTTATCTACATGTATTTCTCCATTTTCTTGATTACTTTAAGTTGACATAGGCCAAGATTATTTTTCCCCATAGATCTATCAACCCAACTCCAAAAAATAAGCATAAAGTTGTCATAGCTTTTAGCAACAAAGTGGCAGTAGCAAAATTGATTTTCACCTTTATTTTTTTCTGAATTTAGATCCCAAAAATGTGCAAAACTAATGTGGACAATGTGCACACGAGCCACACACAGCCCGCACACATAGCAGGCTAGAACTTGCCATGTGGGCTTAGTGCGCACATAAAGTGTAATGCAGACAACATGTACACCTTGTCTACACTAATCTCATCCTTTCCTCTTTTTTTTTTTTATTTGTACACATTTTCCAACTATTGGATACCCTTCTTAGCAGGATTTTGAACAATTTAAAAATATCCAACACCAAAAATTACAAATAAAAAATTAAATCTTATTCAATCATACAATTAACTCGAACTATTGATCAAATTGAAACTTTCGCAATGATCACATCTAATAATACTTCCAAAACATAATCAAAGTCACATTCACTATCAATATGATCCAAAGTCCATCAATTAGACTAGAACTATGAGATCATTTATCAATTCATCACATAAATCAATGAACAAAAATTCAAAACATGAAAGGCATGAAACTGGCTCTGATACCACTTCAAGGAAAAATACTAGGAGTAGAAGTATGGATTTCAAAAATTGAAACAAAGCATAGGAAGCTAAACATTTATTCACATTAAATATCTCCACCAAAGGATCATCTCATGCTTGATGAATGGAATTGGCTAGAATAGTGACAAAGTTACTAAATATAATAACTTCAAAATTGTTGTCTAAAATACTACATAAAATGTGACATGGCAAAGTACTTTTATACTCTGACTTGAGGATATGGGATTCTCCTACTTATGCTAAGCAGATAATAAGAGACAATTTATATACTAAGATTCATTTTATATAAGTTTATGAGATATCTTAGAGAGTTATCTGGTTACTTTTATGGTCTCTCAAAACAATCTGGCTAGTTAAGCAAGCAACCCAAAAGGTTGCGATTCCTTCACAATTTTAGTTAATTAGTTAGTGATCCGAGGCCTATAAGGAACCTACGCCACAAATAAATTTAGCATAGTGGCTCCATGTCATGTGATTTGAAATAGATTCAATGTACTAAAAAAGGTATGGACCTATTAGAGTGGTGCCTCGCAAACCAATGCTATTAATGAGAAAAATACTCTTGTATAGTCATTTTATTGAAATCAATATACATATTTTTTCAACCATCTTCATCTTATGCATATTGTGCATTTGGTTGAAGCCCTTAAGGTCATATATGATTATGAGATAAGACTGCATATAGCATAAAACATATCTCTAGGGTCATAACTGTTTAAACTTCATAGAATCTTTTGAGATGGAGTATTGATAGATTCATCAAAACTTGCACATTTGGTGCAAACCCAATACCTGGTAGATGCTTCATTTCACAAGCATCAGTATATGATATTGGTATATGATTGTTGGTGCATGATTGTTGGTGCTTGTTAGAGAACAAGATTACTTAAAGATCTTGTTGGAATTCCAATTGGGTCCAAATTGGTATTGGGTTTGCATGCTTATGATAGTATATCAATTTTTCCTTTGACTTGAGGTCCCATCGGATGTTTTGTGCATAAGTTTGTACTTTGACCATCTTTCAGGATCTTTATGAGTAGCTCTAAAGGGTCATATGATTAGTATTGGGCATGAGCTACTTATATATGGAGACTTACATGGACTAATAAGGGATCTTTCGACCCATCTGGTAGAATGGGTGAATCTCATAAGATTGTACGATAATTGATTCTATGAAATCCTTGGGATATTTTAGGAAAGTGTTCTTGAAGATGAGGTCGCAAGAGAATCAATTTATTAAGATTGAGTGCATAGCTACTGAGCCTATAGCGCGTTGATAACCCTATTTTCTTCCCAGAATGAAGAGATTAGTTGATGAAAGAACTATCTTTTCATGAAAATCACAAACCTAAAGGTTCACTATATTACTTTACTAATTGATTAGGCCTTAGTGGCTTATTGTTAGACATCATATAAGAAGTCGGTACTCTTGAACTAATGAGAATTAATTTTTTAGTGGTCAATTTAAATTTTTTTAATTAGCCAAAATAATTATAAGATAAATATTTTGATTTTAAATCACAAGAGGTATAGTCTACAACTAGTTGATTGAGGAACCTAAGGGGTCATACACTATAGCCAATATAGTCTATCAATTGGGTGAAGTTTTATCTAATCGTTAGATTAAAAAAATTAATTGATAGGATTAATTATTTTGAATATATAAATAAATTCAAGTGTTGAATTAATTCAATTGAATGAAGAGTATTTTAATTGGGCCATTGGATATGTCTAACGAAAATTGAAGGAGCTAAATTAATGAGTAAGACTAATTGATTGAATTGATTAGTTCAATAATTGAATTAGTTCAAATATTGGAGAAATTTATGCGACTAAATTAATGGAAGGGAATTAATTGAATTATATACATGAGTTTATTCAATTGTACATATAGAATATGTCTAGCTACTCTATCAGTTAGTACGACAAACTAGTCAACTTGATTAATTTAATGAATTAATTAATATAATAATTGAAAGATTACATTAAGTAGTGGGACTAATCGATTGACCTCATTAATTCAAAGTTCAATTGATTCAATTAAATAATGAATGATTCAATGGGACACATAAGATGTGCAAGTCAAGATTAGAGAGTCAAGTCAAATAGTATAACTAATTTAACTTGGTCTTCTAATTGATTTAATTAGAGAATTTGAATAGATTAATTTAATCAAGACTTGGAATTCTCTAGAGATCATAACATGGGAGAGCATTCCATAGAGGATGATGGAAATCATAGAAGATTGATTAAGAGCTGAGAGTTCTTAAAATTTTGAGTGAACATTATTGGTGTGATTGGAAATTTTTTTCTCTCCAAAATCCTAGTTATACTTTTTCTCTCACATAACTAAGCATTTTCCGTAGAGGAGAGCTCCTAGCTACCATGATAGTTTAGATCTTTGATTGACACTTAGTGTGTGGACTATCTCTTTAGAGGAAGGATTGATTGCCTCTTCTATTGGTGAATCTTCTCTCCTATATGATTTTCATCATTTTATAAAGTTATTGTGTAGATTTTCAAGTCTGACAATATGGTTCTTAATATATTGACAACTGTCAAAACAGAGTCATTTTATCCCTATTTTGCACAACTATTTGGCTAGTTTAAGGTTCATTTAAGGAGGAAACATTTTTTGGCACATTTTTGTATTTTGAGTAATTTTTATGTTTTTTTAGTATCATTTTTTACTTTTTTGTTTCATTTTCAAGTCATAGTGTGCTTGTTTTTACATTTCATTATTGAGTTTCAAGTTCAAGAATAAACTCTAAAGTAGCTAAATGATATGCAATCAATGAACGAGGAAAGAGATGTGAGAAATTGAATACAATGGCCAAGTTAAATCATTGGACAATGGGGGTTGCAATGTCCAAAATGCTAATGACTTGGCAATCACTCAAATGAAGTTTTGTCTTTTACACACTTTTTAAGCTAGTCAAGGGTTATTCTCTTAATAGTTATATACATAATTCAGGGGGGATTCTAGAAGCGGCTTTTGTCTTAGTTTTCTTTTATAGAGTAGGGTTTTTTTCTTCTTTTCAAGTTCTTTCATAATTCCTCTAGCAAATACTGGGAATCAATGAGCTATTACGAGGAAGGCATTTGTAATATGAAGATTGCGATTCCTCACTTGGTTTAGCTAGTGTTTTCTCTTTGTGATGATTTCACATTTGGTTTGTATTAAATATATTTGATTGTGAGAGAAATTATGTATTAACTTTTTAGTTATTCAAATGTTTTGAATGAAAGATTTATGTTTATGTCAATATATCTCTTATCGATATTTATGGATTATTATTGATTATATTAACCTAATGCCCAACTAAGGTTGATTACTATATTTTAAAAATTGTATTTGTTAATTTTAGATTGGGAGTAATAATTGGCAATCAATACTTAGGGGATAATCTTGTTATAACCAATCCTTGAGACCAATAAGAAATTAGTTAGGTTGTTTGGCATAATAGGATGCACTTAAAGAATCTAGGCTTTCTACTTTTTTCTTAGGCTTAGTAGTTTATGGTAGAGATGATATATCCATCTATACTAGGAAGATCATATCCTTAATTCACAGTTCACTTATAGATGCATGAACGGAATTGTATTTGGCAGATTCTTTCATTGTAAATTAAAGGCTTCCTTATTCACATTATTTTTGTAGTTCTAGATTAGGATAGATTTTATTTCCTACTTTTTATTCTCTTTTTATCATTATTTTGATGGTTAGATAGTGTAACTAAGGGGCATAAGACACTCAATCCATTCCCACTGGATACAACCTTAGTATTCACCAAGATTATATAAACTTCAACTTGCTTCATTTTGATTGTTGATTAGCATAAGTTAAGAATTTAAGGTTGGTATGGTAGAATATATTTTTCTAAGAGCAAGAGCAAGGGGGAGTCAAGTTTTTGGCACAATTTTTGGAAATAGCCAATTTCTAGTTAATCTACATATTTTCTTTGTACATGTTTTTATATTAGATGTTCTTAATTTTTTTTTAAAATTTTTGTATAGCTGGAAGGGTGGAGAAAGATGGTTATTGATGCCTAGAAGGATTTTCTATAGAGTAGAGATATAATAAAGCACTATAGTGGTCAAGGTAAGCACTAGCCAATAGTTTCATCCAAGAATATCAAACCTCTTATGTGTAGGGAATTGAAAGGTGAATGGAGGATCTCATGCTTGAGATGAGGGAAAAAGTTGACAAGAGGATACTGGCTTGGAAGAGCATGAGAAGCATTTCTCCAAGGTGATTGACAATTTGATTAGACTTGCTTCCCAAGTAAACCACCTAGTGGAGTCGTTGCAAAACCAACCATTGAAATGCCAAGATGTGTAGGAGTAGATCCTTATATAGATGAACAATTTGAAATCCATGAGCCATAGTTATCATTGGAGGAACAAGAACCTAACTTACCTTTAATGCCCAAATCTATTGCCCTAGTGCCCATTAGGAATTAGATGAGGAGTATAATGCCCATTCAGGCCACAACACGCAAAACTAGTTGCATGGCACCTAAAGAAGAAGAAACCAATTTTGGCCTTTGTGAATTAAGGTTGAATGGCCCAATTAGGCACTGTGCCATTCAACTCGTGAAATGTACAATAGTTTAATTTCACTTTATTTTCCTATCACTTTACAACATACTCTCTCATCTCTCTCTTGGCACTCACTTTCTACAAATGTAAACTTCACTATTTTGTCTTAGATTTGCTTTTGAAACAATAGTGAAGCAATCTTTCACACAATTTGAGTAAATTCCACCAATTAAATTCAAGGATTGTTCCATTTTCTTCCTACTTAACCATTTTCAAGTAAGTTGCTAAACTTCAATCTCATGTTTTTAATGTGCAATCAATATGATTACTTGATGTTTCTAGCATGCTTGTGAAGAATATTTTATGTTTTCAATTGAATTGGCATGTTAGATAGGGTAAATGCTTGTTTTAGGTTTGAATGATTTTAGAATCTTGATTTTCATTGGGTTTATGCAAATTCTTGTGATGTGATTAACTTTCTCTGTTCAATTTATGATGGGTAAGTCATTGGAGCAAAGAACTAGTATAAGAATGTTCCTTTTTTCCAATTTTTAGCTTAAATGAACAAAGTATGTTGCATGTTTGATGAAATATTTTGATGAGAAATTTGAATTTTTGAACCTTTTCTTGCCAATTTCTCATTCCTCATACCATGAGATGTTGCCTTATTGGGAAAACTTTGTGCTTGAATTATTGTAATTTGTCTATAGGGCATGCTTATGTTCTAGTTAATTATCTTTGAGAGAATATTTTGATTAATTTTCTCAACCACTCTCACCTACGTTGCACTTAATGGTTATGCTATGCACATTCTTTTTGTTTGCATTGAGTCGTAGGCTAGTTCATTCTCATGCCTTAAGATAATTGTGAGCCATTGATTTTGTTGTGCCTAGCATAGTTGTTTAGTTGAAATGATAGGAATGTTTCATGCAAGTATTTATGCATTAGTTTAACTTGCACATGCTACACTTTTATTTGAACTTGACCTTTATCAATGCATGATACTTGTTAGAATTGAATATTGTTTACTGTATTTTAGAGCAACTTTTGCATGTTTCATGCCTTGATTGAGTCTTTATTTTTCAACTTTGCACTATGAGTATAACTTTGACATTGTTGAAAAGTTGTTCATCAAAATAAGTTTCAAGTTGTAGACAAAGGATAGAAAATTATCTAAACCCCATAGATGCTGAACTAATGATATGTCTTTAGACTATAATTTTGAATGATTTATTTCTAAGGATGTAGAGGACCTTTTCCATTTGCCGATGATGCATATGAAATGGAATTGTGAAAGAAGTTTCTTAGAAGGAGTTGAATATCAAAGCCATTTTGCAAAGGTGATAGCATACCATTACTAGGAGCAATTAGTAATGAATTCTCGCCTTGTATTAAAGAATATGGTAATTGAGTTCTATGATAGTTCCACTAAGATTGATAGGCATCAGGTGTTTGTGAGAAAAAAAGTTAGTATCTTATTGACCAGCCTACTGGAACTAATGATTTCTATAAAATATTGTGCTAAGTTGGAGCCTTCTTTTCTCTCTCAAAAATGGAGAAAAAATTTCCCATGAGGAACATCATGTAATAGTACCTCTTCACTCAATTTGTTTACTAGATAGTAAAGTATGAAAAGCCCGCATTAGCTTCGTCTTAGCATTCGTGTACTAGCAATCTGAAGGCAGATGGAGTGTTATTACTGCATTACATTATAGCTAGCAAGTAGGTGGATGTTGCACTCATTATTGCTTATGCCATTGAATCCTCTACTAGTTCCATTTATTAAGTGATTTAGTTTCTCAATCTAATCAAAGGACTTTTCACCACAATTGGAGTTAGATAAGGCCTTATAGAGAAGGTGGTCACATAGAGAGACACGTGGGATGACAAAATTATAGGGAGCATTGTTTTAAACTATCCTGTGAAATAGCCAAGAGTAATATTAAGGCACCATCGTGAATAGAGGATGAGTCGAGCTAAGCCCTTGATAAGAGAAGGATCCTACCACATAAGATATGATAAGACCTATTTGTGTAGAGATGGATCAATTCAACGGTCGATTCACTTAGTGTATGCATGCTAAAATGTAGTAATAGAGTACCTTTATAGCATGGGCATGGGCTGGCTGTCATACATCTCATCTCTAGCCTTTTTCTACCCATCAATCGAGACACAATGATGCACCACTAGGTGACAAAACAATGTATCAAGGATTTCATTGCATATGAGGGAAGATGTACTTCTATCGTCTATCTTTCTATCCTTATTCTCGACTTACACTATCATTTCTTTTGTACATATTTTTATTAACCCTATTAATTTGCATTTTTCTTCACTTTGTAGGTCATTTTTTCAATTTATTTTTGAGCTTAAATATAGCTATAGTTTAATCTTTTAATTAGAATAAGTTGTGTTTTTTTGTTGTCTTTGCTTTTATTTTCTCTAGTTTTTGCTTTGTTGACTGTGTGTGCTACATCATGCCTAGTTTAGAAGTAGTTGCTAGACCAGTATATCCTTTGTGGCTTTGATTTTGTTAGGTTATCCCATGGCTTAGGATTTTGAATATGCATAGTTGGTTTTTATTCGATGATGACAATTGTGTTTTTTTGCATTTTGTTGAGTGCTATCATGATTAAAGCTTAATAATGATTTTTGTTATACTTGTTTGATATAGATAATTTTGACTATAAAGGTAATTAAGTAAATTAATTAAAAGTGATCCAATAACTTAAATTAATTAATTAGATAAGAGGGAAAAGAGCCCAAAGACAAGTTAAGCCCATGAAGAAAGACAGAAAAATCCTAAAGGACTTGTGCCCATCTAGATAAGAAATTATAAATATCAAGTCCCAAAAAGAACTTGGACACAAGAAATCATTCATAAAAGAGCCGCAAACCGTCAAGAACTCTCCAAGAGCAAAAATCTCTTTGCATGCATTCCAAAGGAAAAGAACTAACAAACTACTGTTTACCAAAAATGACCTCGCTCCATTTCTAAGCAGCATTATTGTCCAACCTAGTGTCTTGTGATGAATAGTAAATTTTTAAAGATTGGAAAATTTAAAATTTTACATTATATGATAATTTATGTTTGGATGAATGGTTTGATGGATGACCTATTGAACCTTGGACTTTAAGGTTGGTTAGTTTTTTGCTTAATTTAATTGAGTGGATTGTAAACTAAATAAGGCTTGTATGCCTTGCTTGATTTGTACTATTTACTATATAATTTCTTTGACTTTTGATGTATTTCATGTCAATGTTCCTAAGATTTCATAAAATGTAGAAATTTAATGATAGTAGGCTTATAGGATGGTGAGGTTTTCTCTTTGTTGTTTGGTGGAGTTTGCAAGGAGTTCAAGAAGCCAAGCTGGGTAATGGAAATCAAGGTCAATTTATGTATATGATGCATACTTGTAATAATTAAGAGCTATTATTATTTAGTTTCACCTAAGATTGACCTCCAGTGTACTAAAAGATTCTAATGTACCACTAATGTGCTTGAGGTCATCCATTACACTAGATAGGACTAGAATGTTTTACTTATTTATGCTTTATTTATCCTTAGACATACATGATGCATGCCTATGACAGATATCTAAATGAGGAACTAAAAATGGTGATAAGGTATTGCAGCATAGACCCTACACATAAAATCTCTAAGTTCTAGAAGTATTATGCTTAAGTGGACATATGATTAAATTGAATGTAATAGTCCACGTCTTTCATCACAATTATGTGACAGTAGAAGCTACTTGGTAGTAGGTTGGCCACGAGTCATGGGACATGCTAATTGGAAAGTGGTGATCACTAACATAGCATAAGAAACACTTGAAACTTTCGTGGTTGTGGTATTATCTATAGGTTGTGGGATGCCATGATTGGATTGGCTCCTTCTTGATACATGGATTAGACCTAAAGAAGAGTACTATGAATAATCAAGAGTTGTGGATTTATACAAAGAACAAGGCAGAAGCTTGGAGATTGCATATGACACAATTTGATGATGAGTTCATTACATTGTGGATTGTTCATGAGCTCATATCACTGGGAATGGACAAGGTCACTTGCACTTTATGCCCACCAAAAAATATAATTTCCCTTATTCCATGTAAGGGTTATAGAATTCGAATGCCAAATATATTGATTAAAGACCATATATTGCTACTTTATTAATTTGAATATAAACAAAAAATTGCAAAAAATCCACTAATAAAAATAAGTGATATCGATTCTTAATTATAATGATTTGCTAAGAGATCCTAATATAAATTTTGACTCAAAATAGCTGATAATATTAAACTTGTCATTTCTCACTATAATGATTAGTTAAGAGATTTTAATATAATTCTTGACTTGAAATCTAAGTAAGTAATGATTGCTAGCATATACTAATCTAATCTCAGAGACCTTAAGAAAGGGAACAAGAAGCATTCTTCTATGGGCGAACAATCATTTAAGCAGTTAGATAAAGTCACCAAGAAAAGTAAAAGGCTAACTAAGATAATATTATGTGGTTTCATTGTCATGGGAAGAAAATTATATAGGGTATCTTGCCACAATTCCCAAAAATAAAACGTTCTTTGTTGAAGTTAACCTCCAAGTTAATCATGCACCATAGGTATTGGATAGTGCATGTAGTTTTCTTCTTTGAGTCTCTAGACAAAGATGATGTAATCCTTTGACCAGGCAATGGGGAAAAATTTGCAGCCAAAGCTATAGGTCAAGTTGCCTTAGTCTTGTGAATGGAAAAATTCTCATTTGGATAATTATTTGCATGTGGCTACAATAGCTAAAACATTGTGTCCATACCCTTATTAGATATGGAAAGATGCAACTTTCCATTAAGAATGGAAACTTAAAGTGTTAAGCAATAGTTTTTTGATTGAAAGCTATACGTTATCAAATGAATTATATACACTTAAGCTTTCCGACCACTTAATGCATGTTCAACAAGGCAACAAGTGGAAAGTAGATAATCTAAACAATGCATACTTGTGGTGTGCAAGACTTAAGCATATTTCCAAAAATAGGATGGACAAGTTACTCTTTTTAGGGAAATTAAAAGTTAGTGACCTATAAGAGTTGCTTGCATGTCAATTTTTTTGGGGAAACATAACTTAACACCCATTTGTAGGATAAGGTGGAGTGTGCCACTAATCCCTTTGATTAAATTCATACTAATGTATGTAGGCCACTATGTGTTAGTCGGTATTGTGGTTATTCCTACTTCATTTTATTTTTCAATGATCATACTGGATACGGATATGTATCTTATGAAACACAAAGTTGGGCCTTGAGTTCAAAACTTCAGATAAGAAGTAGAGAAAAAACTTAGGTTTGGTATTAAAATATTTCAATTTGATTGAGAAGAAGGATACTTAAGCAGTAAGTTTTTAGATTATCTAGAAGAGAATGGAACTTTTTCATAGTAGATCCTAAATTGCCAACTCAACAGAGTTACCGAAGAAAGCAACCGCAACTTGTTAGACATGGTGACCACTCCATGATTCAAGTACTTACCTAATCTTTCTGAGGATATACCCTTGAGAAACCTTCAAAGTCATTGTTAAAAATACTGCGTGAGTTTGCCAAGATACCTTCATATTCTTGCTTGAAGATTAGAGGTCTCCCACTTATGTGAAGTGCTTAATAGGAGATAAATTTGATACAAGACCTACCTTATTCAAGTTTGTTGGATAGCCTAAAATGTCTATGGATTAGTAAAGTTAGGGTGAATTATGACTACCAACCTTGAGGTTTGTGGTAGATACGGAAAGGTCCTCGCTTTTTTGAAAATTACAAAAACTACCCTAAATTGACAAACCTATTTGTAAGGTAAATGGAAAATGTGAAAAGTCAAAAGTGCCATTGACGAAAAACCAATTAAAAAAATAAAAATACTGAAAATTAATTTGAATAAATATTTTAATTATTTTAAACATTTTTAATTTAGATATGATTATTATTTTAATAAATAACATAATTAAATACGTATCTTAATTAAATTATTATTAATTGAAAAAAAGATAATTTCTTCTAAAAAAAAATTCAAATCCTACCCATCTTCCGCTTGGCCCCCACTCAACGCCCACTTCCCTTTCTTCTTTCGCTAGCCATGGCCATGTCATTGCCAGCAACTACTTTTGCTGCTTCCTGGCCACATGGCGAGGCAGTGGTAGCAGTGGGCCACAAGTCATTGGGTCATGAGTGGGTGGCAGCAGCAACACCATGGAGGTTGTTGGTAGGTGGTGGAGGGCTTAGGAGGTGGGGGTGTTGTTGGTGTATATATAAAGGCATATATATATGTATATATCTTTTTTTATTCAATATATATCATATATATTTATATATATAGGTAGTTTCAGTTTTCTTACAATTAAACCCCTATAGTATATTAATACACTACAAAAAAATTAAATTTAGTAGGGGTCAAAATTATATTTAGTGGGGGTTCCCCAAACCCCTGCAATTATATATTCTCCTAATTCCTAGCGAGGGTTCTTGACCAACCGCCATTACAACCCCTGCTAATAATTAAGTGAATTTGTAGGGGTTTATTTTTATTTAGTGAGGGTTGAGAAACCCTTGTTAGTATTAAAATGTATTATTTCATATAATTTTAGTAGGCCATATAGTTGGACTTGAGGAATGGACTAGAGACACCTAGCAGGCCTCGCATGCCTATGCAAGTTGGGCTTTAGGATGGACTCTAACCCTGATGCACTGGGCAACTGGCGAGCGGGCCCAATCTTATTTGGGCCATTTCATCCATGGGCCATTCTTGCATTTGGGCTGGAAGCTAGGCTAGAGATTGGATTCTAGTAGGCTGGGCTGTTGGAGTATGGATTGGATAGGCTATCGTATCTTGGGCCTTGGCACGCAGGACCGTTGATGGCTGGGGATAATTCTGCAATTGTGTTTGGACCGGAATTCAAACCTGAGCTAGTGCCCTCCTACAAGGATCCACAAACTAACTTGGCTACAACTGATATATATTAGAGTAGATAAGTACATATATACTTATTAATAAGGCCAATTAATATATTAAGCTATAAATAAGGCTAAAGTAGCACTATTAAGCAATAACCATGATGTAAAAAAGTAAAAAAAAATCAATTAAGTAATATTATAAATTATATCTAATTAAATTAATATATTACTATTTTAATTAAAAAAACTAATACAAAATTAAAAGATACTTTAAAATAATTTAAAAATCAAAATAAAAAATAAATTAATTAAATCTATATTAACTAATTTTAGCACTAAAATTTGGGGATGTTAGTTTTATGAAATTTTTTTAGCTTTTAAAGAGGATGAAAACTAAAATATTAAATTGATATTTAATTCATATCTAAGTGGTATAATTAGGGATGGACCTTTAGTAGAGATTGTTAATCTAAATGCTAAAAACCTTTATCATTATTATTAATTAGTGGGGGTTGTAAAATCCCCACAGTTAAAGTCCCACTAAATACTAAAAACCCCTAATTTTTATTATTAATTAAGGAGGTTTTAATAACCCTCACAAAAAAAGATGATTAGTGGGGGTTCATAATAAGCCCCACTAAATAACTCCCACAAATATGCTTATTTTTTTGTAGTAATATTACCATTTAATCCTTTGACAACTTAAAAATATGATGATATCGCCCTCATGGGTATTTTCATCATGAAATTATGGTTAGAAATGGACCTATAGGAGGCCATGTCGAACATGGATTCAATATAATTCTTGAAGTCATGGGATGCATAATGATATGCTCCAATAGGGTAAGAACATTGATAGATACATAGGAAGATTTAGTACCCATCAATTGCAAATGGATTTATAAGTGAGCACTTGTGTATATGGAGAGATGGTGACCTCTAAGACGCAGCTAATAACAAAAGGTTATATTTAATGGCAGAGTACTGATGTTGAGGAAACTTTTTCAACTGTTGCTACATTGAATCCCATTAAAATTTTACTTGCTGTATTGATATTTTAAAAACTCTCCTGCATGATAAAACAATGCTAGAATTCTTTTTGATAGAGGGAGAATCATTATACTCATTTGCTAGGGAAGTATGGCAAAATAAAGCATCATCAAAAGGGGGGACTTTGTTAGGATCTCCTCTTTGTTTGGTTTTGATTATGCCATTTTGCTTAAATTATTTCATCAAATCTGATAATATATTTTCTTAATTTATGTCTTCAGAAAAAGAAAAGTAGCCATTAGAAATTTGGCATAGAACTCACCTTGTATGTAGATTCTGTTTAAGGTAAATTACCATTGAGGAGTAACATCAACTACAAGCAAGGAAAGTTGACTGTTTGCAGTAAAATTCCAGCAACAAATTAGGCAGCCTTCATTTGGGAAAAATTCACAGTCCTCGGTGTATTTAAACCAAGACTTATTGCACTAGTAGAACATGCGAGTATCCTTGCTCAATAAGCTCCACTAAAAAATCTATTCTTCTCAAGATTAGACTCTCACCAAATTATTGTTATAGACTAACCAAGTAGTTATTTTTGGTAGGACTTGTTGAGGGATCAATCTTGCCTATTGTACTTTCGTACTAATTATTTTTTTGAGTAAAGGGTAGATTAAAAATCCTAAGTCATGTGGCTTATGTGGCGGTGTAAGCATGCCAAACCACTAAAAATTCGTTGTCTCCTTTGCTGTATTATTTTTTGTTTATTTATCATTGAAATTTTAGTTATAATTGGAAGTTTCAATTTATCATTTTTCTAATACATTTTGCTATAAATCAAAAGACTCCTTTGAGTGAATTTTGCCTTTTGGGATTCTATCTTCTTTCAATTTTCATTCACAGAAATTAGGCAATTAGGACCATATATATAATGTGGCAATATATATTGTCTTACTACACATTTGTTTATGAATGTCATTGTTGGTAGTAACAACACCATAAGCAACAGCCGAAGGCGCGGGACAAAAGCATGTTGCAGCCGGTGCCTACTGCCTAGTGGCTGCTCGATCGTGATGAATGCAGATACCTGACCCCTTGCGTTGGGGACAATATCATTGTTCGGTTCAAGTGACGGATATTTCATATATGAACTTTGAAAAATGGGAAGTGCGTATGATACGGATAAAATTCATTTGTGGGGTTACATCGAACTTATGATATCAAAATGGGATCACGGGAGTAGTTTTCTTAATGCATTTTTGAAGAAAGGAGTACTAGTCTTTTGTGTTGATCCAGCTAAACAAATTCAGAGGGACTCCTAGCAAAAATGTGAAACCATAGCTTCTTTTTTCCCATTTTTTTTTTTAAAGACAAAAAGGAAAAGACAGTGGCATAGGTTACCCCTATCCTTAATACATTAATGAAAATTAATGATAAGCAAAAGTTTACAAGAGTGTCAGTGGGCATGGCAAGGAGCCATGAGATTTATGATGAGCATATATAAATTCTAACAGACATGATTCCTAACATATGGCATATATATGGTACTTTTCCGTCTTGATGAGACAATTGACAAAACCATGGAGGTCTTTTTAGGGTATGATTTGAGAGGATGTATATAGTATCACAAGCATGATCTGCTTTCTCGGTATATATGTGGGTAAGTTCGACTTGCATTGTTGATATACTTCGCTTGATGATCTCTGCTAATGCATGTTGTATTGTTGTGTGTACCAACTACCACGGGCCGGTATGCTAATTGGATTATACAAAGTGGACGACCAAATTGGCGTCAACCTCAGCCCAAATTCCTTTTCATCCATGTGCATGACAAATTTCCAGTCCCAGCAGTAATGCCTTTACTTCTGCCAAAATTCAGTGGGAGTGACTTATAAGAAGGTGAAACAATAGCTTCAAATGAATAGGATGTTTGCCAAACTTATTGAAAATTCTTTATAAATTTTAATGCATTAAAGATGCTTTATTTTTCTCCTATGGTAAACTATAGGTCAAATTATTCTATAAAGAATAATCAGAAATTATAGGATTTTTTTTTATTCAAGTAGGAATATTTTGATTTTTGTCCTTCCCCTCTTCAATAAAAATAGGGATTCGAGGTGGAGCTTGTTAAATGCTAAATTTTATTTTAGAAATAAGTTTTTAAAGTATTTGATAAAATAAGATTTTGAAACTTATAAATTATTGGTAATAATATTTTATAGTAGATATGATTAAATGAAAGGAGCCAATTAAAATTTTAAAAATAAATTATGAACTCTTTATCTTTTTAAAGAGTTTATAAGATTGTAGTATCTTATCTTAAAAATTTATAAATTCTATTTCTAAAAACTTATGAACATTTTATAATATTTTTAAAAAGATATAAATTGATCCAAACACCCTTTAAATATTCAAATACAAGTAAGCTAGTAGTGATACCATTTGCTTTACCCCCACAAAAGATATTAATTGTCTGGGTTTGATCTAAAAACTTATAAACATTTTATAATGCTTTATAAAATATTTTAAAAAAAATATAAATTCACCCAAACACTTTAAATCAAACACAAGTAAACTAGTAGCGATACTATTTGCCTTGCCCCTACAAAAGATATTAATCGTCGGCGTTTCGTGTGTATCATTAATAGTGTTTGGTCATCATCTTCCATCAAACTGAGATTCCGAAAGCGCGCACACACATATATATGTATATATGTATGTAAATGCCTATAATATGTTTTTTGCGATATAACAACGCACACTGTCACCCACTTGCATGTGACCGTACTTGGATACATGTTTAATTGGTTCTCAACGAAATTGAATTTGAAAGCTACTTTGCCCGACTACTTTTGCTTTGTTATAGAGGCCGGGACAGTTGTTCCATTTTCAATTATCTGAATCCTATTTTCTGTTTCGAATATTTGCTATCACTACACAAATAGATCTGGTTAGGTCATTGATCTACAAGAAGAAAATACATATGCTTTAATCCCCAATTGCACATCGGGAACTATTTTACACTAGATCAACTGCATCACTAACGATAGAGTGTAGATGGGTATTAAATAAATCATATATATTGTATTTGTATTTGTATTAAATAGATACTTAACCAATGATATTCAAATTTATATTTGATGGATATTAAACACATTTTAATATGTCAGTATTCCACTAGAATTATTCAAATGCATCCATATTCAATTATTCATATTCAAATTAAAATATGATTTTTTTATATGTATATTCGATTGTAATTATTTAACTATCCGAATATATCAGATATCCATTTCATTAACATGTAATACAATTTCTATATATTTTTTTTTAATAAAAGGAACCATACAAATTCATTAAAAGTAAACCGATCAAGCAAATACCGACATAAAATCCTTGAGAAAATAGTGATTAAAACAAAAAAAACACCCCACATTTAAATTTCTAACACAATAAAATAAGAGCAACCAGAAAGTATTCCCGAAGCTGCTCAGCAAAATAAAAATAGCCCCTAATAAGTTTCAGATGAAACAAAATAAATATACAATTCCCCTCAAAAACCAAATCATACATAATCTAGATTTATATACAATATATATTTAGATATTTAAAACTATTAATGTCCTCTAGCTAGTTAATAATTCTATACCTTATTTTAATAACTAAAAAATTAATCAACCTTGACCTCGATCACTAAAAAAAAAAATTGAGTTTTAATGACCGCACACTGTGCTTACTAATTAGTGACCGTTTAATAATTTGATTCAAATATAATTTAAAAAATTAGTGAATGCATCAATAGTCACTAATTAGATCGCTGATTAATAACCAAATTATTTTTTCTCACTAATTTGTGATCAAATTTTCTTTCATTCATTGATGTATTTTTGATTAATAATCGATAATTGTTACAAATAAAGCACAAAATAGAAACACATAAAAGAAAAACTCAAGACACAAATTTATGTGGTTCATCCAATTTGGTTACATCCACAAGTAAGAAGAGAGGAATTTTACTAGATTGTTAGAGGTGCCAAAAGACTTACAAAAGAATATCCTGAGAAGGCAAAGAAGAAGAGCAAAAGTGCTCTCTAAAAGTTCTATTGCTAAAACCCTTCACAACAATAAGCATAAAGAAGTGTCTAAAACAAAACTTCTGTTAACCATAGGCTCAAACAAATTGGAGCTGCAGCTTAAACTTGTGCTCAGGCTCTATTGTTTTTGAGCTAGGGCACAAAATATTCAGTCTAATTTCATCAGTCCTACAAGGTTATGCACTCGAACTTAAAAAACCTTAAGCTGGACCTCGAAACACTCAGTTCGAAGAACTTTTGAGCCACAAATACAACAATCTCCACCTTGGATCAAAAGTTCAAGTCACAAATGCACCAAAACCCAAAAACAAAATAGTCCTCTCCAACTCTCCACAAAACCTTTAAGGGTAATCAATCAAAACAAATCCAAGTAATGCTTGAACTTTTGTGTAGGTACTGACTTTATCATCATGTCAGCTAGATTGTCTTCGCTAGCTACTTTAGCAACATGAACTTCACCACTAGATATATGATCACAAACAAAATTGTACCGTATGTCAACATGCTTGGTCCTCCAACGGAACATTTGATTTTGTATAAGATGAATAGTACTCTGACTAGCACAATATGCTGAAGGAACCTCCACCTCAAGTCCCAAACTATGAACTAAACCTTTCAACCATAAAACTTATTTTACTGCATCAGTGACTACTATATACTTTGCTTCTATAGTCAATAAGGCAACTGTGGGTTGAAGAATAGCCTTCCACCTAATGGCACCACCAAACAAAGTGAAAATATATCCAAAGAGTGAATACCTTTTATCCAAGTCACTAGCAAAATCAGAGTTAGCATATTTGACAACTCTTTTATTTTCTGGAGGCTTCACCAAAACCCAAGTCTTATTTTTGTGTAGGTACTCTATTTCCTTTGTCATAGCCCTAATCTATTAAGTTGACTCCTTGCAAGAAGTAGCATCCAAAAATGAAATTGAAACTGGGTCATTAGAAACTGTTTCTTTTGTAACAGTCAAAGCATATACAATCAAATCTACTTTTACATATCTAAGAGATGACTTAATCTATCTTCTCTATCTATCTCTAGCAATAGATCATAGCTAAATAGGTGTAGTAGGTGTCTTATGTGGAACTAAATCATTAAAGGTGGAAACTTGCTGAATAGAAGGTGGAATGTAAACCTCCGACTCTACCTGCTCGGGTGATCCATGAGCACTAGTATCAAACTCAACAACACTATCCTTTTTAGAAATAATTGCAGCAGATTCATCAAAAATAATGCTTTTACCAGTTACCACGTTATATGTTTTAGGATGCAAGACTCTAAATCCTTTAATTCTCAAGTATAACCAAGAAAAATATATTTTCTAGATCCAGGTTCCAATTTTCCTTCGTTGACATGTATATAAGCAGGACAACCAAATATTCTAATATTAGAATAATCAGGTGTATTACTAGACCATATTTCCTCAAAGTTTTCAAATCAATCGTTGTAGATGGAGAACAATTCAACAAGTAACAAGTAATGGAAACTATCTCTGCCTATAATCTATAGATAATCCAGCATTAGAGAGCTCACAACGGGCTCTTTCTATTAGAGTTTGGTTTTTCCATTTGGCAACACTGTTTTGTTGTGGTGTCCCAACAACTATATGATGTTTCACAATGCCAACTTCCTTACAATAATTTTTGAATTCTCTATAATAGAACTCCAAGCTATTATTAGTGCGATAATGCTTTATCTGTTTTCCAATCTATTTCTCAATCATTGTCCTCACCACTTAAATATAGCAAAGACATTGCTTTTCTACTTCAAAAGAATACCTAGACTTTCCTAGAGTAATCATCAAAGAAAGTCAGCTTAAATCTAGTACTACCTTTAAAGGGCACCCTGGATGGACCCCAAAGATCTAAATAAACATAATTGAGCCTTTCCTTGGTCTTGTGAATTCCTTTACTGAAACTAGTTCTTTTATGCTTTTCAAAGACAATGCTCACAAAAATCCATTTGAGAAGTGCTCTATCCACAAAGCAAGCCCCACTTACTTAGAATGGTAAGTCCTCACTCGCTTATATGTCCCAAACACATGTGCCATAATTTTGTAATTTGAAACTCAGATAATGTGGAAGATGAAACTACAGCCCTACCTCAAATAATAGAACCCTGCAAAGTGTACAAACTATAACTGGCTTTAACATCTTTCATGACAACAAAAACTCTTTTGGAAACTTTCAACACATCATCTGAGCCAGTATACTTATATCCAAGGGCATCAAGAATACCTAAGGATATAAGATTTTTCTTCAAATCTAGAATGTGCCTCACTTCTATTGAAGTCATGACAATACCATCATATATTTTGATTTTAATTGTCCATTTCCCAACAACTTTGCTAGCAACATCATTACCTATAAGAACTACTCCAATGAGATGTTCATATGTTTAAAACCAGTCTTTATTGGGACATATATGAAAGGAAGAAGTAGTATCCATAATCCAAATATCTTCTAATTTTAAACCATTAGAACTAACCAAGAGTACACCTTTTTCATTATCAGTCTCTACAACACTAGCTTCATTAGTTTTACTATTTTCATTCTCTAATTTTCTTTTCAGTTTTCAACAATTTGTCTTGACATGTCCTCTTCTCTTATAGTAGCTGCACTTGACTGGCTTACTTGACTATAATTTACCTCTCTGCTTGTTGCTATGGGAGTTTTTCTACTCTGTTCTACCCTTAACAACAAGTTCATTACCCTGATTTTCAGATAAACTTGCTTTAATTTCACTATCAATTGAGTACGTGCTCAATAAGGCTTCTTGAACATTTTTCAATGTAATATTATCTACCATATAAAAGTGTATCTCAAAAATTGGAATAAACAAAAGGTAACAAACACAACAGTAATAATGCTAGGTCTTCATCGTCATATTTCACATTAAGATTCTCCAAATCAATAACAATAGTTTTGAAATTATCAATGTGAGTCTGAATAGAAATACCTTGAACCATTTTGCAAAAATAAATTTGTTGTTGTAATTGCAATTTGTTGGTCAAATTCTTCTTCATACATATCTCCTCTAGCTTATTCCATAATCCTACTACATTCTCTTCTTTTAGAATGTCATGTAAAATCTCATAGGAAAGATGCAATTGTATATATGCAATAGCCTTCCTCATGGCTTTATTTTTCTTCTCATCAGTCCAGTTTGTAGGCATCTTTGATTTCATGAATAAAGCATCCTCCAAATCCATTTGCATAAGAATCGCCATCATCCTTCTTTTCCACAAAAGAAACTGAGTCTTACATTCAAGTTTCTCAATTTCATACTTTATGGAAGCCATCCCAAGATCAATAGCGCTCTTATACCACTTTGTTATGAATAAAGCACAAAATAGAAACACATAAAAGAAAATTTCAAGACATAAATTTATGTAGTTCACCAAATTGGGTTACATCCATAGGCACGAAGAGAGGAATTTCACTAGATTGTTAGAGGTGCCAAAAGGCTTATAAAAAGATCTCCCAAGAAGCCAAAGAAGAAGAACAAAAGTGCTCTCTAAAAATTTTGCTGTTGAAACCCTTCACAACAATAAACATAAAGAAGTTTCTAAAACAAAACTTTCATCGAGTTAGGGCTTAAACTTGTGCTCAAGCTCAATTGTTTTTGAGCTAGAGCACAAAACATTCAATTTAATTTTATTAATCCTGCAAGGTTATGTGCTAGAGCTCAAAAAACCTTGAGTTGGAGCTTAGAACACTTAGTCCAAAGAACTTGTGAGCCACAAATACAACAACAACAAATATAAAGTTCTATTTTTTACATATTTTTTATAATATGAAAGCATAAAATTTATGTAATATTTATATCAATAATAAAATATAATGTTTATTTATATTTACAAATATAATATTATATATATATATCTTCTTAAAAAATAATATATATACATAATTTTATACATAGATATATCACTATTAAATATTTCTATATTATATTCATGAAAGGGAATATTTGTAAGTATGCGTGGAGATACATGAAGAAATAAAATAAAAATAATATTATTATACAAAGAAAGAATATGTGAATTAATTAATATACATACATGTCAATAAAATATTACTATGTTCTATGTAGGGGAATGAGTGTGGCTACAGTAGTCGGTGCATGAAAGGAATTTTTTTAATTTTTCTTCTTTTTTTAATTTACTGTCAAACTCCAATTAATTCTAGAAAATCAAGTAAAAAAAATTTGCTCGCATTGATTTTGGCGAAAGAATAAGATTATATAGATAGCATGTGCTGTTACTTTGAAGAAAAAAGCGCCGGTTTGGTAGTATGTGTTTCACCAACTACTTTTTTGGCTTTTCTTCTTCCTTTTTTTCCCTCTTTGTTTGCTTGGAATAGCAAGATCTATTGGGCTTGCTTTTGGTTGTTGAAAGTTGATTTAGGTTCCTCTAGCAAGAAGATTTTGAGGAATTTAGGAAGACACATTTGCTTGTAATGTATTTGTTGTTTTTTATGCAATGTTTTGTTTTTCCTAAGGTGGGTAGCTGGAGAAGGGATTAAATTTAGGGTGCAAAATTTACCACAACATAAAATGGAGTATTCTGATGTTTTTCTTCGCCTTCTTCTCCCTCTTCTTTTGATCAATTGAAACATGTAGAAAGCTAGAAAAGTAGCAGAATTATATCAAAAATTCAAATCAAATAACACCCAGATGCCAATTTTTGGTAAATTGACTAAAAATAATAAATAGACCTTAAATTCAATCAATTAAATAAATGGGCCATAGAGCCCAAAGGATAAGCCAAGCCCATAGAGCATGTTAGAAAAACCTTAATAAGCCTAAGCCCATTAAGACTAAGATCTATAAATATCAAGTTGCAGAGAGAAAAAGGGCAATAAAAATCATTCACAAAAATTCTCAAAGTAGAAGTACTCTTGAAAAAGTAGATCTCTCTTTGCATGTTCTTGAGAAATCAAACCAACACGCTACTATTTTTTTGGGAAGGACCTATCTCTATTTTCGAACAACATCATTTAGGCATTATTTGTGGAAAACTCAAGAAAGAAGAAATAACATTGAGGATGCAGACAAGATTGTGAACTTTTGAACTCTGCAATCAAGTGACCCTAACATTTGAGAATATGGAGAGTCACTAGTAGGATACCAGAGGAGGCAACACCACAACAAGCTTCTTTTATTAGAGAACCCATCTTGCCTATCATGTAAGAGGCATAGAGAACTCTTTTGGAGAACACTACTCCAAAGCTACAGGTAAAGCAGTTACCCAATATACCCAAGAGCATCATCCTCAAGAGTCACAAAAGTCTTCCTATAGGAGTAGGGGGCTTCATCCTTCCTAGACAGATATAAGCAAAGAGTTGACTTAAGATGTGATGTCACTTCCCGTTCCTTACCTCATTTAGGAAACACTCACTCTTTATTCTGAGTTGATCCCACTTGGCATGCCCTAATGTGTATAGAAGTCCAAATGTATTCTTTAGCCACAATAATTTGGGGGATAGAGAGCTATTACTATCCATTGGTCGTTGCTCTCCTAGGTACCGTCTTTTTTCTTTAGTAATCTTAATAGAAATACTTCCATATTAAATAAAGATAGCCCCAAGTGTTGGAGTTTGATGTTACCACAAACCCCTAAGAGAACTTTGATAAATTCCCAATGAGGACAGAGCTATACAACCTGAATAAGGTGAATTGCTATAGGTTCTTTCATATCACCATCACAAAGTGCATCTTGACATGGCTCAACTAAATGACAATAGATTCCATTACTAGTTGGGAAGTACTGGCATATCTCTTCCTTCAAAATTTCTTCAGTAGCTATAAGTATCCCAAGATAGCAACCTATTTATTCACCATCAAGTAGAAAAATGGGGAATCTCTAAGGACATACCTTTACCACTTTGTACAAGCTATCTGCATGATCCCCCATGTTAGCTAAAGCTTCTTTCCAGTATCGTCCAATAGAACCAGAAGACCCTCAAGTTTTGGGAGTCTGTTATTAAGTTACATAGAGAAAATTATAATTCTCTAAAACATTCCAAGTGAAAAATGCACAACAAGGGAAGTAATAGCAATAGAAAGTAAGTAGATTAGAGATATGGCCCTTCTTATATGCTCACCGTATACATGCCTTTTATCATATCCCAGATAGAAATTTTGGCAATAGCATTGCAATGCAGTCTCTTTTAGTGGATGCCTTAGAAGACTCCAATTAATCCTAAGAAGCTTAAACAAAAAAAATTTGTTACTTCCACTATATAAGTGAACACACTATAGATTAATGTCGCCATTTGAAGATAAATTGAGAAGTCAATTCAAAAAGGATAACCTAAGGAGTATCTTGCCTAAAAGGTGCCCGGCCTGAGGAAAAGCTCACCTACAGAAGAGAGCAGGAGTTACAAGCAAAAGCTAGGTGATCAACTAGATCCCAAAGAACATCAGTGCCACGTGACCTCAATAATCTCCCAATAACAAAAGTTATTTTGATTATATCTGGAAGACTATTTGGAGAAAACTCCTCCAATGGGAATAAAGTGCTACTCGAGAAGCCAAGCAAGCACAAGTTCATGTAATTATTCTTGTTCATGAGATATTTGAAGTGCACCTATCTATATGTCACATCACCTTTAGGGAAGAAGACATGGAGCTCAAAAAAGGAGGGTACAAGTATCTGTCGCCAATTTGTAGGTTAAGAAATTATTAATGGATAACGATAGTTCAACAAGCATCTTATTCCACAACTCATTTCTTGAACTTGGAATGGACATAGCTAGAAGCAAAAGATCAACACCCCTCTAGTGAGGTTTATGAGAGATGCTATGGAAGCTTTTAGGAAGATACTGTTGCCCTTGTAGAACTTGGATAAATTTATGGCGATGATTAAGCTATACAACCTACACGAGGCAACATATTACAAGCTCTTTTTCTTACAAAGCACGTCTTGACATGGCTCAACTAAATGCCAGCAGATTCAATTACTGAATGGGAAGTACTGGCATAACTCTTCATTCAGAATTTTTCCATTAACTATAAGTGTCCAACAATAGTAGCTTATTTATTCTCTATTAAGCAGCAAGATGGGAAATCTCTAAAGGCATATCTCAACTGCTTTGTACAAGTTGTCTATGAGATCCCACATGTCATCCAAGAGCCTTTTACTAGTATCATCTAGCAGAACTTGAAATACCTCAAGTTTTGTGAGTCTGTTGGGTCACATAGAGAAAGCTGCAAACCCCTAAAAAGCTTCTAAGTGAAAGATACATGATGAGAGGAGTAATAGCAATAGGAAAAAAGCATATCATAGTGTGGTTCTTCTTGTAATCTCACTATATACATACCTCTTATCACTTCGCAGATAGAAATTTTAGCAATAGCATTGCAATGCGATCTCTTTTAGCGACTACCCTAGAAGATTCCAATTGATGCTAAGAAGCCTAGATTGAACAAAATGTATTGCTTTCACTGTGTAGATAGACACACCATGAATAAGTGCCGCCATTTGAAGATGAATTGAGATGTTGATTCAAAGAGGATACCCCAAGGAGTACATGGCCTAAAAGGTGTCTAGTCTGAGGAGAAACTTGCTTGCAAAAGAGAGCAAGAGTTATAAATAGAAGTTAGGCCATTGCTAGGTCCCAAGGAGCATGTTATTCCATGATGAATTTATTTAACTTGGAGTAGACATGGCTAAATACAAAAGATCCACACCCCTCTGATTGGTTCATAGGAGACACCATGGAAGCATTCAAGAAGATAATTGTTGCCCCTTTCCTTAAGCACTCACCTAAAGAGGACTACAAAAATCATAAGGTTTTTGGTGGTGAAGACTACATTTGCACACAATATAATCTTAGGCAGCCTAACTTTGAACTTATTATGAGCTGTGATTTCTACATTCAACTTGAAGGTAAAGTTTTCCACACCAAATGAAGTAGGAGAGGTGGTAAGAGACTTAAAAGTAGCTGAAGATTGTTATGCTAATTCCTAAGGAGCATAAAGGCTTTCATCTTCCAGATAGATTGAGCAAAAGGGCCCTAGTGATGATGAGAAAGATATAAAGGCAAAAGTGATGCCAAACATAGGCTTTGTGAAAGTAGTGCACCACAAGATACTCTTAATAACAAATGAAACACATTACTAGTAATGTCTGCTAATAATAAGTTGTTCAAGTTTCTTTTCTACTTTAACTCTTATCTCTAGTTTTTTCTCTTTTGAATTTGAGTAAAACCTACCTATTTGAGGATGCCTCTTATTTCTTATCTTTATTTCTTTAATAAATGCAAAATTTCTTATGTTTCTCATATTTTGTCTTTTTTATGACTGTAAGCTTTGAAGCATTTGTAAGAAGTTACTGAAAAGCAGATTTTAGACATAAGCACACTATAAGGCTTGTCGAGAAGTGAAAAAGGTACATGGTAGTCTCTAGGCTAATCCTACTATAAAAGCTCTTTGGGGTATGTGGTAGCCAATTGCATCCCACTATAGGTCCCCAAGGAGGTACGTGGTAGTCATATTCTCAAAAAGTCCACTATTGGCTCTCCTTAGGAGTAGGTGGCACCTTTTCAAAAAGCCTATTATTAACTCCTCTTAGGAGTACATGACACCATCTCAAAAAGCCCATTATCGATTTTCATTAGGACTATGTGCCAATCATTCAAAATATATTAGAAAGCACCTATGTCATTATGTGAAAGAAACCCACCTCAAGTCCTTCCAAAGAGGAGTGTGGCAAAATCTCAACACTTAGACAAAATAATATATGAAGAAAACACTTAGAAAAAATAATATACAAAGAAAAATTTATAAGTTTGATAACTCCGCATATTGTTGTGAACTTATTACGAAGTCTCTTAGAAGACCAAGAATATGGTTGTTCTCATCTCAACACTTAAACTATGTTTAACTTATGTAACATTAACTTTTCTCCTTTACAAGACTCTACTTCGAGCAAGGTAGATTAATGTCAACACAAATAGGAGGTCTTTACGCCTATTATGACAACTCTATCTCATGTTACAATTGCGACTAAGACAGTCATTCTAAATCCATAAATGTGATAAAGTATCTGCAATACTTTATCAATTAAATTCTCTTAGGCACCTAAGTAACTCAAAAGCATTATGCTATTAGCTAGTTTGATAAGAAACAACATAAATAAGAGAAATTAAGAAAGGAGAAAAAACATCCCAGAAAAATAGCTCACAAGGTACCCGAGCTTAGCCTTAGACGAATACCTAGTGGAAGCCTAAGCTTGACGCTTGCACCCCTTGCGGATGCCCAAGTTCAGCACCAATATGGGTTCCCAAATTCAACACCCCTCACAGGCGTTCAGGGTGCACTTTATCTTCCAATGCTTAATAATGGCGTTCTCATGCCTCTCATTACTCATTTTTCAAAGTACAAATATGTAGAGTCAATAGTCATTTAATCTACTAAGTGTTTATATGAACACAAAATAAATGAAAATGAAGAAACTTTATTGAAATCAAACAAGAGAGACAAAAAGATGTCCAACCAACACTTGGTGTCTGAAAGTAATCAACAATGTAAAAGGAACATGTATGCCAAAAATACTACTCAAGCTAACTAGAAAATGCTAAGTAGTAATAAATTTATAGATATAAATCCTACTAGCTACTACTATACTAAACTAAGTAGCTTTATTCCTACGGAGCTATTTTTGTCGACTCCTCCATTGTAGTCTCTGTTCCAACTTCAAGACCCTTCTTAGGCTCTATGATAATAATCTTGACTGAGACAGTAGGATCCAACATCAACAAATTCTCTTTAGGTTATCGCTTAGTCTCAATCAAAATGTGGTGATAACTCTAAGCCGTATGTTTGTAAATCACAATTGCTTCTACTTTGACCGCCTTAAGAAACTCATTAAAACCCTAGAATTCTTTGACATCTCTACAAGTAACATTTATGAAGGTCCTTCTAGCTGAAAAGTCTATCAACGTCTTTTCACTTTTCACTTTCTTCGCATACTTAACCTTCAAGTGCTCATACTCCTTATGTAGCTTGGCTAATTTCTCCTCCCTCTGGCTTTGCTACTTAACGACCTCAATATCCTTTTTCTTAAGATATTTTACCACAATAAAGCCTCCTTGGCTTAGTAAGATATTTGCTCAACCAAGTTTCATTCTTGTACTCTAGATATGTAAAAAATGCTCAAGAATAAGAAATCACTACAAAGCTACAAAGAATAGAAACAATGATGAAAAATAAATTGAAGTAATAAAGTAAACTTATACTTGGGTAAATCATCAATAGCTACCACAGCTAACTGAGAAAAGGAGAATAAGTCCAATTCCTTAATCATACTCGCTTACCATATCTCATATGCAATCAGCACTAAAAGCAATCTTATCTACTTCTTAATGGGAATCTATTGTATAACTTCACAATAAGCCATAATGAAATAGTCTTTTACCTTTGCAAGTATGAAAAGGACAAGTAGATTATTGGCAAGTGGTAGATCCATGAACATGCTTCCCTATTGGACCAAAAGATAACACCTCAACCTCATTGTTTGTAGTAGCGAGCCTGCTGATGCTTAACTATCAACTTAAGGGCCTTGCATGATGCAAGCATAAATCCTAGCAAAGTTAATCTTCTTTCCTATGAAGGAAGGGAAGAAAAATGAAGTCAAAATGCAAGTAATACATGGTTAACATGTAAAAAGTTAAATACTCACACCCATGAAAAAGCTATAAATCAAAATATGCCAGATACCTATAGAAAATATATACATTATGTTCAAAAGAGAATGAAACAATCTTGCAAGAAAACTCACACAAAGGTTGTAGTGAACTTGACTAAGACAAATCAAAGAATGAAAACTACTCTATTCATGAAAATGTTCCAACCTCATCACAAAAGAAAAAAGAATCTATCATTTCAAAGCCTCTCAAAGAAGATACCCACACAAAAACTTACTATTTGGTATGGGAAAAAAATAGAAGAATAGCTTGTTCAGTACTTTGCGCACCCTAAACAAAGTGTGCTAGCTATATAAAGATATTAGTAAGCCTAACTCTCCCAAATCTTGTCTAAATCCCACAACGTATGCAAAAAACTTAGGTGTGAATTAGCTTAGACACACATGCCATAGTTTTACATTATATCTAACAAAAGAGAGTTAGGAGGAAGAGAAAATCCATATGTGAAGTAACTACTAAAAACTGTAAAGTATTCTCTAGGAGGCAATACCATATTGTTCTGAGGAGAAGGAAGAACAAATTTAAATTTTTAAGAGACAAATTCAACGGCTCAAAATATCCAACTCCTTTAGCATGAATAAACACTCAATAACTACTGCTTTTGAGAAGCTATTATCCCTGGCAAGAATGCTCTCAGATTCCACATCAGAAAAACCCTTCTCTTCAAAATTAAAACTATATTATGGAGATGGCTTATTAGTTCAATTCTTCCTATACACCTCTTCAAATTTTCTAAAGCCAAGAGTAACTGTAATCAAAAGGAGGATTGACATACACTGCAATGCCACCGTGCAGGGGATAACCCGGCAAAAACACATCAACTTGCACACACTAAAGGAACTTACCTAAGGTGCTTTAGGCTAGTGTCGAGTCAACACCAGCCCCAATGCCACATGGGCACCACATGAGCTGCCATCTCAAGTGCCAATTACCACTATAAAAAATTAGCCTACTAGCTAGAGGTCTATCACCTCGACTCCTTCTTTGCTCCCATTTAGTTGATTGATTGGAGACTCTTTTCTTGAATTGAACTTAAAATTGTATTCATTCTCAAACATCCTATGGCCACTAGATTCATTCTCAAACATCTTATGGCTTGACTTAGACCCCAAAATTCTCGTTGACTCAAAGTGAGTTATGATAAAATGCACAAACAAAGGACTCAAGAAGTAAGAATAAATCAAAGAGTCCAAGGAATATAGGCATGCTCCTAGGGTAATTTTCCTCCCCACTTCTCTTCTTAGCTAAAATGGAGCTCTCTCTCTTTTTCACTAACTTCCTGGGAGCCACAAAAAGTTAACGTTATGGAGCACCTCTTAGAGGATTCAAAGAATTTGAAACCTATTCAACTTCAAGTTGGACAATAGTTGAGAATTTGCAAATTGTTAATTCAATAATAATTATCCAAATTAAAATAAGAAAAATTAGTAGGTATATAACTAAAATTAAACTTAAGGACAATTTAGTAAATTGACTAGAAATAGTAAATGGACCTTAAAATTAATTAACTGAGTAAAAGGACCAGAAAGCCTAAAGGACAAGCCAAGCCCATAAATAATGGTAGAAAAACCAATGGGCCTAAGTCCATTAAGATAAAATTAATAAATGCCAAGTCCCAGAGAAAAATAGGCACAAGAAATTATTCACAAAAATTCTAGAAGTCGAAGAACTATGGAAAAGAGTAGGTGGGTGTTTGGTTTCATTTCCAACACACATTTCCATTTTCACCTAAAAATTAAAAAAAAATGAAAAGTATCACTTTCTCACTATTTTCACTCAAAATATTCCTTTTTTTCATTTTCAAATATTTTCTAAACCTAATCTATCATCATATCATCGCATCGATCAAATTCAAAATTGATTTGATATAAAGTACCCACTATCATTTTAAAATTAATAAGTTATACATATACTTTAAAAAAAATTGAATATAAAAAAAAGATCAATTATCTTTTCCACTCTATACCTACTTTAATCATTACTTTCCAACAAATCATCCAAACACATTTTCATTTTCATTTCAAAAAACTATCTTTCCAACTTTTGGAAAATGGCTAGAAATTGGAAATGGCTCTAGAAATAAAACCAAATGGCTAAATAGATCTTTCACGTGCATTCTTAAGAAGTTGAATCAACATTCTACTATTTTCGAAAAGGACCTTGCTCCATTTTTTAGTAGCATCATTTATATATATATATATATATATATATAATATTATATATTAGTAAGTATATTTGTTACCATATACATATATTGTTATATACGTGTATACTATTTATTACTGCTAACAATTTTAGCATATTCAATGTGTATACTAAATTTTTATAGTTTAAAAATAAATAAAATAATTTAATTATTCTTTTATATGTTTCTATATCTAGTATGATTGATCAAATTCACAAGGATAAAAAAATAAAAAATACTAGAATAGGTTTAATGGATCAAAGAGAATAAATGAACAAAAAGGCCAAAAGTCCAATTGACTAAACTCACCAAGAAGAATAGTAAAACCCTAATGAATTGAAGCCCACTAAGAAAAAGACTATAAATATTAAGCCCCAAAGAGAAATTGGATATAGAAATCATTTGCAAGAATTCGTAAACCTTCAAGAACCTTTGAGAATTGAGAACTCTTTGAACTACATTTCAAAGGAAAAAAACCTTAAACTTTGTTCACTACCAAAAACGATAGGCACCTTTTTGAAGCCCATATTGTGTTACAAGGATTTTTATTATCACACTTATCACCTAATTTCATTTTCAACTCCATTTCTATTTAGCATCATCTTGGCACTATCTGTAAAAATCCTAAATGACGAAAAAAAAGCACTAAGGATGCAAATGAGATCAAAAGCTCAAGATTCCAATAATCAAGTGGTACTAAGGTCAAAAAAGAAGAAGAACCACTAGCTTGAAGTACAATCACGTTCTACACTAAAGCCCACCCTTGAGGAGCAACTGACACCGAAGGAGATGCCCATACAACAGGCACCAACTTCTAGAGATCTTGGTCTACAAACAACCTAAGAGATGTTAAAAACCCTATTGAAGAATGTTACTACGCAAGCTATAGGTAAAGTAGTTGCTTAATATGAGGATCACAACCTTAGGAGCAACACCAGTCCTTTCATCAAACCCAGGGGGCTTACCTTCCCAAAGAGACATGAACAAAGAACTAACTCAGAGCGAGACACAACTCTCCCTCATTTATCTCCACGAGTGGACGTGGAAAAGTTATCTATACTATTAGATAAATTAAACAGATGGATGAATGTGACGTTTTTGATTAAATTAATTAGTCAACATGATTTGATCAATTTAGTGAGCACAATTAATCAAATTAATTTTAGGAGTTAAATTAAGTCAATCCAATGAAGAAGTTAATTTAATCGCACCATGTGACAAATTAAGTTAGTCTAGCTAATTTAAAGGTTAAACTAAATTAATTAAATTAAAGAGTTAATTTGATTAGTACAAGTGACAAATTAATTTTGGAGGAAAAATTTAAATGGAAAAGCCATTTAAAATATTGGAATATTTGTTTGGCCAATTAAAATAGGGATTTTAATTGAAGCTAATTAATGTTTCACATAGGACATTAAATGTCATCCAAGTGGACCAATAAGGAGGTAAAGAATCTAGAGCATGGTAGTGTGACCAGATGCTCTAGAATCTTCACATGCGATCTATGAATACCCCTCTCCTTTTTTAAGGATCATAGGCCGGCCACTTTATCCATCATGAACACAATTTGTGTTCTTTGTTTCCCTCCAAAATTGCCCACTTTGTCTCCTCTATCTAGCTAATTTTCTTCCTAAGCACTTCCTCTAGATTCTTTCCAGATCAAAATTTACGTTAACTTGAATTTGGATTTAAAATGTGTTATCCTAAGATGTGTGGACATCATTATAGGTGCTAAAACTTGAGACTTAAGTGTGAATAAAGGAGTTAATCCGTAAGAAATGAATTTGGCAGAGTTTGCTGGTAGTTTTTTGAAGAACAAAATGCTATTGATTTTTTAGAGACTTGGAGGAGACAGTTTTGATTAGAGAAAAGCTTAAAGATAATAATCTTCTTCTTCTTCTTCTTCTTCATTGAGAGAATCTTTCGAGGTAACATTCTTTCTCTTCTTGAATCCAAAATTAGTGGTAAAATATGATCCTTATGATGGTGAATTTAATATTTTGTTTATGTTGCAATGGTTGAAATTTTTAAAATTTTTCATTGCATATTTGCTTCTTTGATTTCTTGAATTCACCATAACCTTCACAATGGTAGTTAGACGACGGTGCCCCTGCCTTCCCCCACTCTCCTGACTTTCAACTCCATGATGGGACTTGACTTAGAATGAGATTAACTCTCTAACATGATTTGATTCAACAAGATTTGGAAAAATTTTATTGACTCTAGGAAGCTGGGTGAAAATTTATGAATGAAAGAGGCTACGTGAAACAAACAAAGGAAAGATGAAGTGAGAGGAAAGTTACATTGCGGCCTTTTGTCATTACTCCTTGCAGGAACTTCCTCCTTTCTCTCTCTTCAACCTAGCCAAAGTTTTGCTAAAACCTTGGGTCATGTCAAAGTCACCAGTCGAGGCACTCCTTAAAAACGCTACAGATTTTGAAACCAAGTGTACCTTTACTTAGACAAAAATTGAGTAAGCTCAAGTATGTACTTAATTTAATCAATAAAAATTAATTAAATTATAACCTTATTTTGATGAATTAAGATAAGGAAGAGATTAATATTGAACCTTATGTTATATTTTCAACATGAAAATCAATGTTTCAAGTTGAAAATAGATCAATATTTCAAATTGAAAATAGATGCGCTTGATCATATGACTAATTAAGTCCACAAGGGTAAAATGATAAAAGAAACTAAAGAAAGACCCAATGAATGGGAGAAAATAATTACATAAAAAGGTTATAGATTACAAATTAATTATGCCCATCAAGAATGGCATCAAAAACCAAATAGGCTTGAGCCCATTAAGAAATAATTGTAAATATGAATTCCCAAGGAGAAATTGAGCATGTAAAATCATTTACAAGAAATTGCGAGTATTTGAGAACAAAAGACTTCCTGCATGCATTCCAAAGAGAACAAACATGATATCTTACTAATTGTCGGAAAGAATCCTACTTCAATTCTATGCAACATCAATATTATATTAAAGTATATATTTTTATATAAATTATTTAAAAGTATATTAAATAAAAATATTTTGCTCCATATTTTTATTGCATTTTCTTATTGCTTTTCTAAATTTAACATTTTTGAGAATATATGTATAATCTATAAATTTAGAGTTAGCAACTATTGATGCTTTAGTCATGTTATATAAATTATCTCAAAATTTAACATTGAAATGACATCTCCATTTTATGTTTGAAATAATGAATTTTCTTTTTTCAAATATTAATTAGGATATTTTTTATTATTTAATTAAATAAAATAAATATTATTAGCAAATAAATGTATATGAATAATTAAATTTATTTTTAGTGCACTAGGCATGGAATGAGGAATTTTATTTGTAAGAAGAGACATCATAATGATGAGGTAGGAGAACATTCTATAAATTATTTTAAAATACCATTGAAAAATAAAATTTCACAATTTATTTAATTCTCACTTGTCTATAAGTTCTTTTTTACTAGTCTACCAAAACATCAAAATCTCAATTATTTCTAGGATTAGAAACTGTGCTTTCAAGACTCTAAGAGAAATAACAAGAAAGAAGTCAAGAACAAGGTGAATATATTGGTAATTAGATATTTTCAAAAAATAGTTATATTCTTAACTTAATTTAAGAAATTTATTTTTTAATTCCAACATTTATTTTATTTACACATAAAGTTTTAGTGAACACTAATGATTCAAATACATAAAAAATAAATATATAAAAAGTACACAATTTTTTGAAATAAGAAAATGCAATTAATTTATGGTAGATATGATGGAAAAATGCCAAAAAAGAACTAGAGGACAGACTAAACTTAGATAGGTAATAATAGTTTACAAAAAATAATAGATTAGAAATAAGCATATATGTCTATATTTTCTAATTCCTTTGAATATTGCTAATTTTTAAAATTTTTGTGATTATTTTGACAAATTGCTACTAGTCATATCATAAAAAGAGATTTCGATCTTTTTCCTTTTATTTTTATTTTTAAATTAAATAATTCAAATAAGAGATTTGTAAAAAGAAAATAATGATATCTTATCATCATATTTCTTTTTCTATACGTAAATTAATTTTTATTCTGTATAATATTTATTTTTTAAAATAATTTTATACATTTTTGACCTTTACTTGACTCAATTTTCTATTGCACAATAAAATTTATATTCTCAACATTATTCAACATTTTTTTTGTCTCTTCATATGTTGTATTTTTATTATTTTGTTTGAGTTGTCTTACATTTATTAAGCTGTTTTTTGTTATGAAAAAATATAAGTTCTTTTGTATTTTACATCATACCTTTAATTTTAGATACGACATTATGACGAGCATAACTTTTTATTATCTTTCAATATTGCGATTCAGTAAAAAAAATAATAATAATAATTTTGTATCATATATCTTATTAAAAAATATATTGTGAATTAAATTTATTTTAAAACAATATAAATAAATTATATTTTTAATTGTAATTAGTTGAATTCATATATAGTTCGGGTAGGGACATATAGTGTGCGTGTATATATAGATGAAATTTTCTTTCCATTGATTTTGCTTTCCTTTAATTTGCACTTTCTTTAACAAAGTCCTTCAATCAAAAGCGAAACACAAGATTCCCTTCATTAGAGCAGAATAGCTCGATTAGGATTTGATGTAGCTATAGTTATCCAGAAAATGACTTTGATGTGACGGACAATATTCTTGAAACCTCTCGTGCACAGGCCAATTTATTATGCATAGAACAGTGGTTAAGAATAGTGGGATTACCTAAATAAATCATCATATTTTGGAATGATTAACATTTAACACCATTCAAAGTGAGCCACGTGAGTAGGTAAAAAAAACACAAACAAACAAACAAACAAACAAATAAAATGATGATTGCCGTGTTCCAATTAATTCAAAATTACCTTCGGAACAGATCATATTCATATGCAGCTAGCTAGACTTGAATTTATTCAATTAAGTATACGTACAAAAAGGGTTTGTCTTCCAGTTTGCAAGCAAGCACAGGCCCACCACTGCCAATGATTTAATTTTCCAATATTTTTTTATTTTTATTTTTATTTTTTATTTTGAATTGGAGTATTTGAAATTAAGAGTTTTAAGTTCCTAAAAACAATTTTTTATATTTTAAAGTAATTTTAAAATATTTTGCATTTGTCGTTAATAAATTTAATAACCATTACAAGTTATTTTTTTAAGTCTTTATGTTGATTGATTTTTAAAATTCATTGAACGCAGCATCAATGATGTTATATATAACTTAATTTTATTTATTTTTTAAAAAAATTAATATGACCAATATCTTTATTTGTATTGCAATCATAATTGATTCGAGGAGTGTAGTATCAATATATACCTCAATTTCTATTATTTTAGCAAACTTTTTCCAATTTGATTGTGTTATCATCCATCTAGTCTTGAATGTTTTAATATTGCAACTTATGATGTTATAACCATTAATATTACATGACAGATATGTTCAAAAATGTTATCTAGTATTGAATGTCTTACTTTGTTATTTTGTTGTTTTAAACTCAAAATTAAGAACGAACAATAAAATTTATTTTTCGCAATCATGAACTATTATCTTATGATAAATATCTAAAATACATATAAAACATTAAATTTCAGACTTCGACTTTTTCACGACACAGAATTTGATCCTTTTCATGCAATATAGGCCTATAAGATCTTTATTGTAGAACATATATATTTTCAGTACGTATCATATAAAATGATTTGTAGTGATATACTTAATGAACAAATTCGATCAACTAGATTTTTTTAATTTTTCATATTTAAACTATGTCAAATTTAATGTATCTTAAGACCACAATATTTTCATAATATCATTTCATTTAAAATAATAATATGATATCACTAAATTTAATTATTTTTTTAAAAGTAAGAAAATAAGGGATGAAACATTTGAGTTAGCAGCAATTATTACTTCTACCAAAGAGTGAAGTGCTATCCTTTGTCAGGAGTGGGATTTGATATAACATAATCGTCACATGAATTGAAGTGGTCCGACAGCAACAACTTCTGTTATAGCACATATATAAAGGGGCTCAGGATTGGGACACCATCCTAACACAAATCGAGGATGATTAGTTAAATTTTTTGGGCGTTGTGAGGTGAAATTGATCTTTAACAGTTTTAAATTTATTCATTTTTTCGAGTTGAGTATGTATTTAAGACGTTAAACAGATCAAAACCTCCAGAATTATTGGGGCAATCTAATGAAAACTTTTTAATGACTGGATTAACTTGTCTACTAGGATGAAAAAAGGGATTTTTTTTCTAAGAGAGAAATTCTATTCCCAAGAAAAGATCTAGGTATTATGAGGAGAAAAGGTAGGTTGCTTATGGATTGTATATACGGAATGGTGGGTCTTGATATGTGGAATGATGGAAGTAGCACATTCTCAAACTTCCACGCCTTTCTTGATCAATAATTTGGACGAGTTAAATGGGTCCTGAAATTAGGTGACCCAAATTTGATTCGGCAAAAAAGATACAAATCTGAATTTTATAAACAATAAAATCATATTTTTTGAATGGCCCCATTAGCCAAAATAATAACACAGTTTGGTTCCAAACGCACCAAAAAGAAAGAAAGAAAGAAAGAAAGAAGATATTTATTTATGAGGACCTCCCAAATCATCAATTGTCTTGAAAAGTCATTTATTGCAACACCAAAACTTTTGCAATTGTAATGGGTTTGAATTATTGGCACTTGGTTTTCTAAATATATTGTGGTTTTTATATATGATTTTGGGTAATTCATAACTCTTGAATAAGTTTTTAAAGTGAGTTAAATTCGAAATCTATTCTTTAAGATGATTTCAGAGCCTCGCATTCTTAATGTTGGGTTACCTAATGTTGTTAAACACCTATTTCATATTATTCTATGCTCTATTCATTTCTTAGTAGGAATGGTAAAATAATCCCCTATCTCATGGTTCCTGCAGGGATCCTCGAGTTCGGGAAAATTTTCCCCACGAGAATGGGGAAGAAATCCCCCCCCCCCC
>JACGDI010005764.1:653516-683515 GCA_014898725.1 Jacaranda copaia
ATATATATATATATTATTTTTTATACTTTTTAGTAATTTTATATAATTTATAAAAATTTATTAGCATGAAATACAAATAAATAAAATATATTAATTTAGACATTATTTTATTCTTAAATTTTATTTATTCCCTTTTAAATTTTAAACCCTAATGTATACTAATTTGGCCATTTCCTCTTTCTAGGGAGGGGAGGGGGGAGTAGCTCCCCACCCCCGCTCCCGCTCCTTCTCCCACTCATGCTCGGGTGCCATCCTTATTCCTTGGCACACAAGAAGTATGTCAATATCTTATATTAATAAATAAATAAGTTGTGGTTTTTATATATAATCATGAATAATTATTATATATTGAATTAATTTTTAAAATAAGTTAAATTTAAAATTCATTTTTTAACAAATGGAGAAGAAATTATATTCATTTAATTATGTGTTCGCAAAGCATCGAGTGCAAGTAACTACGTACTACTAGAAATCTTTCTTTCCACATGCGCGTGTCATTTGATATTTCAAGGATCAATGCTGTAAAAATCTTCCGATAGCATATGGTTACATAAATATAAAGGTCAAATTCTGCTGGCTGGACAATTTAAATCAATGTACTTGTTAATAGAAAGCTATTTTACAAAAGATCCTCATCATGCGGATCTGCTACAATCTGCTATTCCAAACCCTACTCGTCGATTAATGAGGTCAAATTCTACCCAATGATTTTGCTGGTGATAGTTCCCAATAATGCTACCAGCAACACCAAGGGCTTCAGATCGTCCAACGGCGACACAATGGACGCCATTTCCCACATCAACCAAAACTCTCTCCTTACCGATCAATATCTCAACACCCTTTTCGAATTGAAAAACCATATCGCCTATCAGCCCTCCAATCTCCTTCGGATTGCCATCAAAGCACATATCCAATGCACCTCCATAGGAATAACCCTTCTTTAATTTCCTGCCTGCTAACCTCACAACTTCTCCCCTTACCTTACTGTACGCTGCGTCCACCAAAAATGTATACTGGGTGCCGGAGTCGATCATCGTCTGGCCGGAGCCACCGGCGTCTGGCCGGAAAGCTGCCATAGATATGTTCAGTTTTTTCCCGCCAATTTTGATCCCGACCATTCCCACCGTGTAGGCTAAAGGGTCAAAATTGGGCATGCGTTGACTTTGAGGGAAAGTTAATAGTTTAATATATTGAAAAGTACGAGAATTGGGATTTTGGCCCAAGTAAAATGTGCCCGCCGGATAAATCTTGTTACGGCCTTGTCTGATTGCCACGCAGTAAGAAAATCTTGGCACCTTAGCCTGAGAAATAAATGACAACCGTCCAAGATTCATTCCCAATATGCCGTCAGCTTCGCCTCCGGGCTCCGCCGCGCATCCAAGAATCAACGGAGATGTAGTTCGGGAGCCAGAGAATATGAACTTTTCTCTGACGAGATTGCCCTCGGCCAAGGTCCCATCTGCGTAGAAGTAAGAGTAGTGGCACAGGCGGTTCTGGTCGCACGTGGTCGGGAGGGTAAAATCGGGAATCCGGGGCTTGCAAACGGGGTGGTTGCAGGGGAGAACAGAGAAAGTGGAAGAGAGAGAGGGGTCGAAGGACGTTGCAGGAGGTGTCTTTCTGGGGGATTTCCGGTGGCACTGGATCCAAGAAAGCTGGCTGCCGGTGTCCAAAACCATTTGCTGAGACTGCGGTGGGGTCCCAATGGGCAGAGAAACAATCAGGGCCATTGAATACCTGATGGATGACTTGTAGTTGTACTTGAACGGCGGCGACGAGGGCGCAGCATTTTTCCTGTGTACCTGATGCGTTTGGTTGGAACACGACGACATGATGAGAGAAGAAAGAAACTTTGCCTTGGAACCATAAGTTTTGGACAGAGGGGCTGAGGTTAGAGGGAAAGACAGTGAAATCGTGTCTTCTTGAATTGTGAGGTGGAAAGAGTTGATCAGTAGCATGAAAAGAAGAAGAAAATGGGATTTGCAGGAGGATGTCATTTTCTTGAACTATACTTGTTGAGAGAGAGAGAGAGAGAGAGGAGGAGTGAGGAGTACTAGTGACTTGGGGAGGGGCGGTTGGGTATTTATATTGGTTTGAATTAATGAGGGGAATTGAAGATGAAAGAATGGAAGGCCATAAAAGGGGGACGCGGTTTCCAGCTTTCTCATAATTGAGTGGTTGTATCTAATAATCACCACTCAGCTACTTTGCTTCTGATACAGTCCCTCTTAAGCTAGCAAGTACATAGCTTGCCACCATCAGAGTGCTACCCTAATTCAACACTTGCTTGCATTATTCCAATGGGAGTTGAAATCTACTTGAGCATAATTATTTAAAAAAAAGAAAAGAAATCAAATCCTCCTGAATATCTGTTAGTGTCTCCTTTCTACAGTTGGCTATGTTGACTTGCGTTTGGGCATGTTTTTTAAAAAATTTTGGGGGAATGAGTTTTTGAGAAAAAAATTTGGGAAAGTTTCAATTGTTTGGGTTATGTTCTTCTACATTTTTTCAAAAAAAATTTTAATCCCTAGAAAAATTTTAGAATGAAGGTATATTTTTCAAATTTTTTCTCAAAACACTCAAATTTTATCCCAAAAAAACTCCTCTCAATTCACCCAAAAAACCCTACATCCTAAAAACCACATCTGCCCCCTCATTTTCTCACTCTACCTATCACATCAATTATTCATTTATCACTCTTTCACTTCACTTATTCATATATATAGACATACATATATACATATATGAAAATATTGAAATTTTACTAGTTAAAAAATTCTAAAACTTATGTTTTCAAATTTAATTAAACTAATTATCGAAAAAATATGTTAAATTTAATTAAATATTATCTATGTTATCACTAAATAATTCATTTATTGAATAACATATTAAATTAATTAAATTTACTTATTAATTAAATAATGAACTAGTTACATTTAATATTTAATGTATTAATGAAATATTACAGTTTTTTATTTAATAAATTACTTAAGATGTTTTAATTTGATATAATAAATAAATTAATCCTTTTCAAAAAATATTCTTTATTAAATATTAATTTTCACATTTATTTAAAATTATAAAAAAATTTAATTATAGGATGATATTTATTTAATAATCTATTAAGTTTAATGAATTAATATTGATATGCTTAAAGTCATTGTTGAGAGAATTAATCAAATTTATATAAAATTTTTTTATCATTACTAAGTACATATTTACTAAATAATGTATTAATTAAATAATAAGTTAAAATATTTAAATAACCTATTAAAATAATTAAATTTATTTATTTAATTAGCTTGTTATTTATATATTAATTATGTTTCATATTTTATCTGTAATTAAATATGACGTTTATTTATTTAATAAATAATTTAAGAAAATGAAATTTCATATAATATAATATTATTTTTTTTAATTTGATGAATCGTTATTAAGTCTTACATATATAAATTATTAAAAAGTTATTTTATTTAAATAAATAACTAAGTTTTGTCTATACATAAATTGTAAGGAATAAATAGTTAATAATTATATTTTAATTAATAAACAACAATTAGTTTATAATTAATGAACAATAATTAAAATTTGTTTATAATTCGATATTAACAATTATAATATAAGCTATTTTTTTATAATTAAGATATAATTATGATTTAATAAATAATTAATATTTGTTAATATACGTAGCACCCCACCTTGGGATAGCACATAAACTGAGACACCACACTAATTTATATTTAATTCTCAAAGTTACAGTTCAATAATAGACCCATAAGATTTTTCAAACATCTCAAAAGTAAATATTGGTTCAACTTAAACAAGACTAAATAGAAAATCACAAAATTTATACCATAAGAGTTCCAGGGAGCTTAGTTTAAGTTTACAACCCATGATAGATCATGTCATCAACATCATTCGTATGCTACAACCTTCGATATAAAATTTCACACATCACAACATCTCTAGAGTGAGCATCACATACACGAAATCCCATACATACTCACAATATTTGCTCTGCCACAAAACATTTATGTTTTTCATTGCAAGCCTGGCATCCATCAACACTCATCCTCGTCTGAGAGATTATGAAATACAGGGGGTACGTCTAAAGACTTAGTGAGGGATAAGTAAGAGTCATAGTAGGGATCTTTCGAGGAGAAACTCAACTCAATAGATCATAATCAAACAAACAGAATATGAGATAATCAAATACAGACAGTAACAAAAAGTAAAATAGGAAAGTTTCCTACCTTATTGCTCCAAGATCAGATTATTGATAAACAAAATCTAGTTAGGCAAATCAAACCCAAAGCATATACATTTTAAGAGAGGCTTAAAGACATGTATTGCAGATTCACCTTATACTATAAAAACGGATAGTTTAACTAAGTGTAACAGTTTGGCACATCGCAGATGCCCATACAGAACTGTATGGTGCACCATAGGGAAATCCCTAGCATACTATTGATACATAGGGGAAAATTCCTAACGTATCACCCATACATAAGGGAAAATCCCTAGTGTACAATTAGCACTCAGGGTGTAATCACTAGTGTACCGATGACACCTAATGGGAAATCCCTAGCGTGCCCCCACATAACAAAACAAATCGCCCGAATTAGCCCTTGGCCTACATAATCACCATAATTAATAGAATTAACCATTTTTGTAGTTTCCTAGGGAGAAATCCCTAGCGCACCACCAGTTTCAAGGCTAACAGTAAAGAACGAAACAAAAATGCCATTAAGGCAACACAAAAGTAGTAAACAGAACATAGATAAACTAGCATGGCTAGTAAACATGGAACAGATAAACAAACAAGCTGATAAGGCAACGAATAATGAAATAGAATGATACAGATACAAAATAGTAAGATATCAAAGACACAGATAATAGATAAAGGTTTTGGGTGCCAGAACAAACTAAAAACAGAATCGATATCAAAGATAATTTTCATAGAGGTGTTCTAATCAGATTATAGATAACAAATTATATTTTAAACACATTTTAGAGCACAATATGAAAACATAAAACCCACGTAGGGGCTTATCACGAATAACTAATAGTGAGAAAAAGGTACCAGATTGGCAGACCCTCACCTCTTGTAGTTTTAGCTAAAAACAACCAAAGCTTGTAATCCACTACTCGGCAATACTTCGTTTGTTGTCACCTAACCGAAGAAATATTCCATGATCAAAATTCTCGTTCATCCCTAATAGTCCTCTAGAATTGCATTATAAGCATTCTAATGTCACTATCTTATCTACCAACATGATGATATAAGTTAATAGCATCTTCACAAAATTCTCCAATAAATCAACATTTTTAGCTTTAACTAAGATGGTCTATGTCGATTCCAAACTAACATGGTTTCTTGTTCTTATTTACAAGGTCATGGTCATAACATAACATTACCCTAAACCACACAATATGGTTAATTTCTTACATAATCAATTCCTAATCAAATGCCACTTAATCTTATAATATAATCCTTAATACCATATTAAATCCAATTTTTGGCATTTTACATGATAAGTTTGGGTCCACTATCTAATATTCTTATCATGGGGATGAGCACACATATATATAGGCATATCATCACCCTAATTCCTATCTTTGGCATAGATATAAGCTAAATTAGGAAAGGTACAACATAAGTAATATATAAGGTACAATTCAATCCAAATTTCCAAAGTTTGCCATTGGAGTTCTGGAACTACAACTGATGACAAAGGTGTGATCGTTGCGTCGAGGAGGTGAAATTGCCTTTTCACTGTCATCATTGAAAAATCTCAATACCATCCCCGATCTACTCATCTTGAGCTCCTGAATCCAATGCCGCCTTTAGTTTCAAGTTTCATGGCATGTGGCACCCTCAATCGAGCTCAACACCTTTCAAAATGGGTTTCATAACTGAGCTTCAATCACTTTCTCTCATCATCACCATCTCGAGAAACTTCTATGTAGTGCTATTTTTAGTTTCTTCACGCTGCCCAGAATCAAGCCCTAGCTGTAGATCTACCGTCTGCCATCGAGCTTATGAGATGGGTCTTTTTTAACTTTCATTCTCAATGAGTTGCCGCTCGATCAACAATGCATGTGGTGTGTGAGTCTGGCTAGAGGGTAAGAGAAGTGATTGTTTGGTTTAGTTTAGTGAAGGGAGGGTCATCGGTGTAAGATCACTAGAGGTGAATTGTGGTCATAGGTGGAGGAGAAACAGGATGAAGAAATGGAAAATGGAGATGAAATGTGCTCTACCAATTTTTTATCAAATTGAATTTTTTTTAATTTTTCAAATTAGCCCCAAAGACTTCCATTTAGCTCTAATTAAGTCCTTCCAGTTTTTAAAAATTATAATTTTAACCCCATCAACCAAGGCTCTTCCATGCAAACCCCTTTGATTTCAAAAAGTGTTAAATCAAGTTCTTTAAAATTATAAATCTGAGCCCAAAACTTTTAAAATTTTTGCAAACAAATCCTTTTCAATGTATTTTTATTTTTAAAATAATTAAAATAATTCTAAATAATAAACAAACAATTGAAATTACAAAAATAAACTAACAATAAGAAATTATCTTAAAACCATGAAATATTGGGGGTGTTACCTCTTCTTATTAGCGTATGAGATCCTCTTGCTCCAAGGTTACCTCTTCAACATTACGATTGAACTAGAGTACTTTCACTTGAGGAATCCTTCAATTCCTAAGTTCCTAAACTTTTGATCTAAGATATGAACTGGTTGTTCCTCGTATATCATATTACCTTTTAGTTCCATGAGTTTGTGAGATATGATGTGGGACGAATCAAGGTAGTATTTTCACAGTTGTGACACTTGAAAGACATCATTTATCCCTATTAGATTCTAGGGTTGCAGTAGGTGATAGGCTAATGGTACAATTCTTTTGCATATTTCATATGGCCTAATATATCTCGAACTCAGCATTCTACCTTTGCCTATTCTTTTGCCTTTTTTTCGTGGCGATACCTTGAGAAACACTTGATCATCAACCTTAAATTCCAAATCCTTCCTTCGTCTATCAGCATAACTTTTCTATTAGTCTTGTGCAATCTTCATCCATTGCTTGATAATATGTATATTTTCTATAGTCTCTTGGAGTAGTTCAAACCTTACAGTTCCTGGAGACTTATCAATGGTACCTTTGTATTATGCTAGATCCAAATATAGCAGGGACTAACACTTTCGGCCGTACAATACTTCATACAGTGCCATTTGAATAATAGACTGATAGCTATTATTATAGGCAAATTTAATTAGAGATAGATGTTAAGTCCAACTTTCACCAAAATTCAAAACACAAACTTACAGCATACCTCCAAAATCTGAATAACTTATTCTGATTGTTTATTAGTCTCAAGATAAGCAGCCAAGCTAAACTGCAACTTTTTTCCTATCTTTTTCTGTAAACTCTTCCAAAGTCTTGACGTAAACTTTGGATCTTGATTGGATACAATATTAATTGGGATTCCATGTAATCTGATGATTTCCTTAATGTATAAATCTGTCAGTTTCTCAACTTTGCAGTTAATTCCGACTGGTAGAAAATGTGTAGACTTTGTTAAACGGTCCACTATTACCCAAATAGTATCATAACCACCTCTAACCTTCAGTAGACTAGTCATAAAGTCTATGGCCACTTGCTCCCATTTCTAGTCTGGGGTAGGAAATGGTTGTAGCAACCTTGATAATTATTGGTGTTCTATCTTCACCAACTGGCAAGTTAAGCATTTTTGCACAAAATCTGCTATGTCTTTCTTTATCCCATTCCATCAAAACTCTTTCTTCAAGTCCTAATACTTTTTTGTTCCTCTAGGATGTACCGTATATCTTACTCAATGTACTTCTTCCAATAACCTTCCTTTCAACTCTTTCGGTACATAGATTCTTTTACCAAAATGTAGTGTTCCCTGGCTATCCATGCTAAACTCAAACTCTCTAAAACTTCCAATCATTTCTCTTTATCTCAACATCCATTCATCTTTAGCTTGGGCTTGCCAGATTTCCTCATAAAATTTAGGTTGCACTCTAACCCCTGCAATCTAGACTTGCTATTTTACTATCATCACAGTAGTTACTTTCAATATTTTCAATGCTTTGCTCCTTGAGAATGATCTATTCATGTGTTATGGCTTAGAGCATCAACTAACACATTTACTTTTTCAGGATGACAAATGATGGTAAGGTCATAGTTTTCTAGAAATTTCATCCATCTACATTATTTCATGTTCAAAATCTTTTGTGAATGTAGATACTTGAGGCCTTTGTGATCTGTATAAACTTCAAATGTAGCCCCATAAAGATAGTATCTCCATTTTGACAATGCAAAAGTGACCACAGCTAGCTCCAGATCATGTGTAGGATAGTTTTCCTCATGAGGTTTTAACTTCCCAGATGCATAGGCAATAACTTACCCTTTCTGCATTAATCCACATCCTAATCCCTTATAAGAGGCATCCATATACACCACAAACTCTTTTAATCCATCAAGGAGGGCTAAAACTGAAGCTGTAGTCAGGCGGTTCTTCAGTTCTTAAAAACTTCTTTCATATTCCTTTTCCCATATGAATAACTTATCTTTCTAGATTAGCTTGGTTAATGGGCCAGCCAACTTGGAGAAGTCTTGAGAAAATCTTCGATAGTAACCAGCTAGTCCTAGAAAGCTCCGAACCTCAGTGACACTTTTAGGCCTTTTCCAATTGACAATCACTTTTACCTTGGAGGGATCAATTTCTATTCTATTTTGAGTGATTACGTGACCTAAATAATTACTTTCCCTATCTAAACTCACATTTACTGAACTTAGCATACATATGATGCTCTTTTAGAGTTCTTAGAACTATGTGTAAGTGTTATTTGTGCTCCTCTATGGACTTAGAGGAACCAAGATATCATCGATTAAAATGACCACAAACTAGTTTAGGTAGGGTCTGAATATTGGGTGCATCAAATCCGTGAATGCCGTCGGGACATTAGTTAAACTAAATGGCATTACTACAAATTTGTAATGGTTGTATCGAGAATTGAAAGAAATTTTTGAAATATCTTATTCTCTAATCTTCAGTTGGTAATACTTTTGCCTCAAATCTAGCTTCAAGAAGATTCTTGATCTTTGTAGGAGGGAAAAAAGACCTTCCACATGGGGTAGCAGATATTTGTTCTTGATGGTAACCTTGTTCAATTCTTGATAATCAATGCACATTCTTAAATACCCATCTTTTTTCTTGACAAATAGCATAAGAGTTCCCTAAGGAGACATGCTAGGTATGATAAACTTCTTTTCCAATAGTTGCAGTATTTGACTCTTCAGCTTCTTAAGCTTAACAGGCGCTATCTGATATGGAGTTTTGGAGAATGGCGTAGCTCTCGATAGAGTGTGTATAATGAACTTTATCTTCTTATCAGGGGGTAGTGAGTTTAACTCTTTAGGAAATATCTTTGGGTATTCCATTACCACTTCTATTTCTTCAACTTTGACTGTATCTCGGGGTTTGTTAATGAGGTATGCTAGGAATCCTTGCCTTCCTTTATTCAGAATATGTCTAGCTTCTATTGCTGATATGATTAGTATTAGGGATGTTTTATCTATTGTAGGTTGTGAGGATATCAATGCCCTTTTCTCCAGTGTAATGCATTTAGTAAAATAATTCACCTGTACTTGATGGTTATACGGTCAATCCATCCCAAGGATTACATCATACCCTTGGATGGGTATATGTATTAGATTAGCTGGATACACTTGGCTTTTGATCTTAATCGGGCAATCCTGATACATGGTATCTATGACTAACCCTATTCCTAAGAGTGTTCTTACTTTTATGTGATAGGCCATGGTTTTGGGTTGCACATTTAGTTTTTAAGAGAAATCAATAGATATAAAGAAATGGGAAGTATTGGGATCATATAATGCTTTACTAAAAGTTTTAGAGATAGTAATCATACCTTTCACTACCTCATTAGGGTTCGATGCATATTCTCCGATTAGGGCATATGTATAGGTTTGAACATTTTGCTTTTCTCTTCCTACTGATGCTGGGCCTTTCTTCGTAGGGAAATCCTTCGGAAAAATATTGGCTACTACCACATCATAGGCATTTACCTTGCTTTTGTCATCAATTCACTTCTTCATGGCCAATTGACCTACAAAATCTACATGGCATCAGTGCCTTATCCTAAGCTCGATTTACTATCTCATCAGCTTGTGGAATTCTTTAGGACATGCCTTTTAGCTTGTGGTCTTGACTGTTTCTTATTGGTGCTACTCAGTTTACCATGATATGGTCTTTCTCTTTTACATTTATCTTCTATTTTTTGAATTTCCTATAATTCTGATTCCATTTGCAATACCTTGCTAGCTGCTTTGTTAAAATTTGGTAGATAGAAGATAGCCAAAAACCATCTCAATTCAAGTTGTAACCCTTGTACAAATTATTGAATTTGTCGACCCTTATCTTCTGAGACATAGGGTGTATATTGTACGAGTCAGTTGAAAGTTGCCTAATACTGGCTAACAGTCTGTTTCCTCTAAATTAGGTTCATGAACTAACGCTCCCTTGATTGTTTGACCACTTTGGGTATATATTTATCTATGAATTCCCTAGTGAAATTATTCCATGTCATATGGGTTCCTAAATCTGTCCACCAACAATGGATCATTTTTCACTAGCTTTTTGTAGATTTTGCCCAGAGAAATGTGGCGAATTGCACTTTCTGTTCATTGGGGGTAGTATAGAGTGTCAAATATGACTTCAAGATCTTCAACCCATTCTTTGGCCTTTTGGTCGTCTAGTTCTTCGTAAAACTTCAGGGGCTGAAAATATAGAAATTGTTGCAACACCCAGTCTTCAGCTATTGGTTGAGCTTGTAGTCTAACTCCTAATTCTCTTTGATATACTGTATCTACTGGTTATCTACTAAAGAGGTCTGTGATACCTCTTTTCATTGCTCAGCTTGAAATTGGGTAAGAGCCCCTCGTTTGGGAGCACGATCGTCATTAAACCATTGCCCAAGAGGTGTTTCTCGCCGACCAAATTTGAGTAGAGTAGGTCTAGTAGCACTGCCATGAGATGCCATTTCTATTCCAAGAATTTTGGAATATGTTTCAAGCCTACGATTATAAGTTGCAAATCAACATCTTAATTCTTGACAACTCCTCCAACAATTTCAAGTTTTAAATAAAGAAAGCAAAGTAAGTTAAGAAAACTTCAAAAGTTCATAACATAAAAAGAGAGAAAATGTTTGCTAACCATTTCCCGAAAAGTCATTCATAATCATAATACGTTAGCAATAGCATAGTTATGTAGGCATATATACAAGTTCAAAAGTTGCAAAAATGGCTATGCTAACTATACACCTAATTGTGAACAAAATGATAAGGCGTAAAAAGAAGAAGGAAAAAGAAAAGATGTTATCAGTCAAAGTTAAAAGGTTCAATAGTTAAAAACCATCATAAATACTATCTTACCGATATATAACAATACCCACAGTACCAAGACCAAGTTCTAGTCTTCTTCATCAGTGATGTCAGATAATGCATGTATCTTGTCGTCTCTCCATTGATCAAAGTTATCCCATATGACGTGTGAGTCCACCTCATCCTCCTTATTATTGATCTCTAATAGTACCACAACTGGGGGTTCTGGGATGAGATTAGCATCAAGGACCTCTTTAGGATTTTCTTTCAATTTTTCCCCAGATTCTGCCTCTGGTTCTACCTTAGATGTCGGTGCTTACTCTCTAACAGGTCGCTCCTCTTGCTGTAGTTTTTGTCTATAATTGGGAGTTGGGGCCTAACGGATGCTTAAAGTTTTAGCTTTTACACCAATTCCTAAGCTGACATGGATGACCTAATTGATAGCGCTACCGCTATACTCCATTATTTTGTCCATCTCATCTATGATCGAGTGAGAAACATCAACTGACTTTCTATAGTCATGTTGTAGTACTTGGAATGTTGCTTCAATTTTAGCCCATAAAGCACAAAGCTCTTGAATCTGGCCTCCACTATACTGACTCAAAGACTTTTTCGAGCACATAACTCGATAATGAGATAGTCTTGAGCACCCAACATTTCTGTTAGTGTAAGTGCTTCCTCTTATGCTTGTTTAAGGTTTTCATATTGATCATAAAGCTTTTCCTCTAATGTTCTGCATATCTTTCTTAGGTTTTTCTTTTATTTCTCTAAAGTCTTGACCTTATCTTTAGGAGTCTCTTTACCTTGATCATCAGTAGGTATCTTTTCTTCGACTCGTTTGTTAGCCATTCTACAATATAGATCACAAAAATCTATCTCATTAATGTTGAGAAATCAAACTAATTCTTAAACTTCCTTAGCTTCACCTAATGCCTTATAACATGCCTAAAACATACAAAGTTCATCTCCTAAATAACAAAGTCCATCCTAAATCCCAAAGATATTCAATTGTCTAGGTCATCGTAACCTAGGCTCTAATACTATCTCTGTAGCACTCCATCTTGGGATAGCACCTAAACTGAGATGCCACACTAATTCAAACTTAATTCTTAGAGTTACAGTTCAACAATAAGCTCATAAAAATTTTCAAACGTCTCCAAAGAAAATACCAATTCAACTTAAACAAGACTAAATAGAAAATCACAAAATATATACCATAAGAGTTCTAGGGAGCTTAGTTTAAGTTTACAATCCATGATAGATCATGTCATCAACATCATTTGTACACTACAACCTTTGATATAAAATTTGACATATCACAACATCTCTAGAGTGAGCATTAAATACATGAATTCACAATATTTACTCTACTACAAAATATGTACATGCTTTATTCCAAGCTTGGCATCCATCAACACCCATCTCTATCTGAGAGATTATGAAATACAGGGGGGTAAGTCTAAAGACTTAGTGAGGGATAAGTAAAAGCAATAGTAGGGATCTTTTAATGAGAAACTCTACTCAATAGATCATAATCAAATAGACAAGATATGAGATAATCAGAATACAAGTAATAACAAAAAGTAAAACAAGAAACTCTCTTACTTTATTGTTCAAGATCATATTACTGGTAGAAAGAATCCAATTAGGCAAAACAAACCCAAAGCATATGCATTCCAAGAAAAGACATCAAGACATGCATTGTAAACTCACCTTATACTAGATAAATAGATAGTTTACCATCACATAATAGCTTGGCACATGGTAGATGCCCATACGGAACTGTATGGTGCACCGCAGATGCCTAAGGGGAAATCCCTAGCGTATCGTCCATACCCAAGGGGTAATCCCTAATGTACAGTTGGTACCTAAGGGGTAATCCCTAGCATGCCCTGCATAACCAAATAGATAGCTTAGATGTGCCGTTGGCCAACATAATAACTGTACAATTAATAGAATTAACCGCTTGTACAAATGCTTAGGGGGAAATCCCTAGCGCACTGCCGGTTTCAAGGTTAATGGTACAAAGCAAAATAGTAATGCTGTCAAGGTAATATAGAAGCAGTAACCATAACACAAATAAGCTAACATGGCTAGTAGACACTGAACAGATAAACAAAGAAGCTAACAAGGTAATAGATAATGAAACAGAACGATATAGATACGAGATAGTTAGATATCAAAGATACAGATAATAGATAAAGGTTTTGAGCACCAAAATAAACAGAAAATAAAATTGATATCAAAGATAACCCGTACAAGGGTTTTCCAATTAGATAACAGACAACGGATCAGATTTCAAACACATTTTAGAGTACAGTACAGAAACAAAAACCCACACAGGGGCTTATCACAATTAACAGATGGCGAGAAAAAGGTGCTAAATTGGCATACCCTCACCTCTTGTAGTTTCAACTAAAAACAACTAAAACTTGTAATTTGTTACTCAGCAATACCTAGTTTGTTGTCACCTAACCAAAGAAACATTCCATAATCAAAATTCACGTTCATCCCTAATAGTCCTCTAAAATTGCATTATAAGCATTCTAATGTCATTATCTTATCTACCAACATGAAGATATAAGTTAATAGCATCTTCACAAAATTCTCCAATAAATCAACACTTTTAGCTTTAACTAAGACAATTTATTTCAAATCCAAAATAACATGGTTTCTTGTTCTTCTTTACAAGGTCATGGTCATAACATAACATTACCCTAAACCACACAATATGGTTAATTCCTTACATAATCAATTCTTAATCAAATGCCACTTAATCTATAATATAATTCTTAATACCATATTAAATCTAAGTTTGGCATTTTACATGATAAGTCCAGTTCTACTATCTAATATTCCTTGCATGGTGATCATCACACATATTTATAGGCATATCATTGTCCCAATTCCTATCTTTGGCATGGATACGAGCTAAATTAGGAAAGGTACAACATAGGCAATATATAAGGTACAATTCAATCCAAATTTCCAAAGTTTACCACTGGAGTTTCAAAACCACAAATTGATGACACAAGCGCGATCATTCCATTGAGGAGGTGAAATTGTCTCTTTGTTGTTGCCGCTAGCTGTCATCGCCAGAAATCTCAACGCCACCACCAATCTGCTCCTCTCGAGCTTCTGAATCTAATGCCGCCTTCAATTTGAAGTTTCACGGCTTGTAGCACCCTCGGCTGAGGTCAACAACCTTCAAAATGGTTTTCACCACCAAGCTCTAATCACTTTTTCCCGTCACTACTACAGCAAAAAACTCCCATACAGTACTATTTTTAGATTTTCCACATTGAGGGCTTCCAAAATCGCTGCCTAGAATCAAGCTCAAGTTGTGGCTCCACCATCCACCATTGAGCTTGTGGGGTGGATCTTCTTCAACTTTCATTCTTAGTGAGTCACTACTCAATCAACGATGCATGTGGTGTGCGAGTGTGGCTGGAGGGTAAGGGAAGTGATTATTCAATGGTGAAAAGAGTGTTGCCAGTGCAGATCCCCAGGGGTGAAGTGTGGTTGTGGGTGGATAAGAAAAAGGAAGAAGAAATGAAAAATGGAGATGAAATGAGCTCAGCTAGATTTTTATCAAATTGAGTTTTTTTTTCAATTTTTCAAATTAGACCCAAAGACTTCCTATCAACATCAATTAAATCCTTGCATTTTTCAAAAATTATAATTTTAACCCCATTGACCAAGGCTCTTCCATGCTAACCCCTTTGATTTCAAAAAGTGTTAAATTAAGTTCCTCAAAATTATAATTCTGACCCCAAAACTTTTAAAATTTTTACAATCAAATCCTTTTCAATATACTTTTATTTTTAAAATAATTAAAATAATTCCAAATGATAAATAAGTAATTAAAATTATATAAATAAACTAACAATAAGAAATTATCTTAAAAACATGAAATATTGGGGGTGTTATAATATATATTTTTGTAACACCCCTAGAAATTTAATGATTTTATTCATAATATATGATCTTGTTGTTATTTGAGAATTTTATGAATTTTATATTATTAATTATTTTAAGAAGTTTTTTGGGTTAAATTATAATTTTTGTAGACTTGATTGTGCAAAATTTTTGAATAGTTGGGGTTTGAATGAAATACCCTAAGTCAATTAGGGTTAATCATAATTTTCCTAAAAGCTTTGGGCATGATTGCATAACTTAAATTTTTGAAGAACTAAATTGAAAAATTTTAAAATGGGATTACTAAATGGCAGCTCTCTTTCCTTTTTTCTTCATTTCCTTCTTTCCTTTTCCTTTCTTTTCTTTCCTTTTTCTTTCTTCTTTCTCTCAACCAAAGACACCACCTCTGATGACCCTCATTAGCCAACCTGAACTTCTCAAATTATTCCTCACACCATCATCCTCTCTCCCAGCCACACAAACAAACATGCACGACAGGGGAGCAGCAGCCGTGAGAGGAACTGAGAGAAGAGAGCTTTGGTGACAAACTGGGTCCCTTATTTTTTGGCTACCATCGATAGTTCTAAAGGGTGGATTAGGAAGTATTCATTGAGGGGAACATGGTGGAAGTGTTGGATGGCAACTTCAATGATGGCAGAGCGGTGATTGGAGAACGGCAGTAGGAGAGAAAAATTCAACTATTTTGGCCCGTTCCAACACCTACATTGCTTAAAATTCAAAATTGAAGGCTAGATTGGAATCCTCTCATTGAGAGGAACATTTTTGTGGTGGCGTTGAATTTTTCGACAGTAGTGAAGAGATAGTTTGCTTATCTCAGTGCAGTAATCGCTCCAATGTTATTAAATTTTGATTCCAGATTCTCAGTGGTGAAATTTGGATTTATGTTTGGTTGTAGCGTGTTATATCTATATATACATGCATGCATGCAATATGTTGTACCTTATCTAGAACTAGCCTTTGAGACGATATGTGTGCCTATATAAATTGATTACTATGCAAGGAGTTTGAAGTTGGGAGATATGAACTTGGAGTTGAATTGTGTGTTATGCTAAGTTGAACGTAATTATGATAATGAGGGCTATTCTTAGTTAATATGGTATTTGAGATGGAAATTTGGCTAGAGATTAATGCTATAAAATGGATATGAGAATTGATCGTACTTGAGGGACTCTAATGATATAAGCTATTTTTATTGAGTTGATGGAATTATTAAGTTGTAAATTATCATGTTAATAGATTAATTGGAGATTCTTGAATTCTATAAAAATTGATATGGTGTATTAAAAAGTCAAACGTGTGTTTGACTATGATTTTGCTACCTTGGCTAGGTGACGAAGAGGTAGAAATGGGGGATTAGTGACTGCAAACTTTGATCTTATTTTCTACGTTGACTGAAGTGACGTTTCCTTCTACTTGGGTTATTGCTTTGTTAAGCTTACTCATATTTGTTGGAAACCTTTATGAAGGTCTACCAATCTAGCACATTTTCTTACTATCTGTTATTTAGATAAGCCCCTATGCAGGTTTTACTATTTCTAAATACGTACTCTGAACTGTGATTAAAATATGTCTGACATCCGTTATCTAATTTGAATACCCCTGTGAGGGTTAGTACTTATTTTTACACTGATGAGTCAGTTCTTGTTTATTCTGGTGCCCAGAACGTTTGAGCATTATCTATTTTGTACTTGCTATCGTTTGGTACTTGTCATTGTCTTGTGATTTATTTCAATCGATAGTTGATATTATTCTGCACTCATTTTTGTTTGTTGGTTATCTAGTGGTCCATTATCCATCCATTTTGTTGTTTGTTATGATTTATGATTGTCATATAGGAGTAAAGGAATGTTAATCCCTGTTGTGCGAATAGGATAAACCGTAAACCTGTGAGACCTGGTTAAGTAACAGAACGTTAATCCCTACTATATGTATAGATAAGTCGTAAATCCGTCATACTTGGTTAAGTAATCAGACATTAATCCCTACTATGTGTATAGATAAGCCAAAACTCAATTAAGTAACATGGCGTTAATCTCTGTTGTGTGCATGGGATAAGCTGTAAACCCAAAACTAATGATAAGGTGAATTTGATGAGTCTATTTTGTTTTGATCTGTATTTTGATTATAGTTTGATTGTTGATACCCTATTCGTGGAGCAATAAGGATAGTTAAGTTTCTTAGTCTAGATCAGGTTATTGCCCAAGTTGAACGATCCGTCTGTATTTTCTCTCGACTGTGATCGATTGAGATGCTTTTACCTCCCATGCCAGTTCAATTGAGATGATCCCAGGCCGTTCAAGCTATCAGTCACAATTCCTGAGCTAGTACATCTTGATAGCTTTGACTTTGTTAATCCCTATGATCGTTCCTAGCTGTTTGTACTTGATTTGCTTGTAAATTGATACTTGATTGCTTGTATATGCTCTATTTCTATATTTGTTAATTGACGATTTGTTGGTTTGATCTTTCCTCAATATATCCCTATTCTCTATATTATGAATATCCCTTACTAAGTACTTTGGACTTACCCCCCGTTTCTTCTATATTTTCCCAAACTGGACTGAATGATAGGCTTGGACTTCTGGTTGGATCAACGAGTATGATTTTGTACTAGAACAACCATGAATAATTGCTTATGAGCCTTAAGTATGCTACATTTTATCTTTAGAGATGATGTAATATGTTAGAGATGTTAAAGATGTTTATGGGATAGTATATATATCCGTATACCTCTGAAGATTAGTTTTGGTTATGAATGTTGCTAATGATGGTATCAATTAGGTGTAAATTCCGTTGCTTCTTGTTATGATGTTGAAGGAAAATTTTGGGCCTAATATTCATGTTACAAATTTTCATGTAAGTTAGAATGGTTTTGATATCTTAGCTTGGGGTTATCTAGAGTGGGGTGTTACAGTTTTATTCGAAATAATACATCATTTACTAATGTTAAATTTATAAAAATATAAATTTCAAAAATAAATAACCAATTAAATTAGTTAAACTAATATTTCAATCATTACAAATATATATATATATATATATGCACACACATCATTCAACTATAAATATATATAATACATAAAAAAATTATTTTCACCTTACAAACCCAACAAAAAAGAAACTGATTTAAATAAAGAAACAAATAACTCATTTTCAAATTATTTTTCATATTTTCCCAAAATAAAAATAAACACTTGGCACATTTTCCAAATTTTCTCCCAAAAATTCATTCTCCCAAAATATTTTCTACGAAATAGCCAAAATGCAAAAGAACAAGCCCTTGTTTTTCTTTATGAAAATGGGGAAAATTATTTGAAAATGAGTTGTTTGTTTATCAATATTTTGGTGGGGAGACAAATTTATTGTAAATGTCAAATCAAGTACTTTTTTATTTTGTTTGTAGAAAAAAATTGATTTTTTAATGTAATATATGTATGTATATTTATAGTTTGATGATGTGTATGTATAAATATATATATTTATATAATGACTAGAATGAAATGATGTGTAATAATTTAATTCATAATTTATTTTGATATTTTATATTTTTTAAAATTATAAATAACAAATGATGTATCGCTTTGATGAAAACATTCATTAGTTAAAATTAAATGTATATAAATCATAATTATATGTTAATATTATTAATATCGACTTACATTAAAAAATGTAACAATTATACATTAACTATAACATAATTCTAATTTTAATTAAAATGAACTATTTTAACTATTTATTATTCCATATTTATGTGTATATAAAAAGTTTTTAATTAATTGAAGATGATTATTTGGTAGATAAATATTTAGTAATAAATAAAATAATTATTTAAAATTAATTTATTATTATATTTAATTTTATATGTAATTGATTATTAAATTAAATAGATTATTAATTAATATATCATATTAAATAGATTAATAAATAAAATAGATTATTGGAATATTTAATTATATACATAATTATTTATCTGTATAAAATATAATTCAGATAAATATAATAATTCATTTAGATAATTACATAAATTAATTTTATTAATATAATAAGTTATCTAAGTAACTTAAAGCATTAAATAATTAATACATTATTTGTTAGATGAATTATTTAGCAATAAATAAAGTAATTATTTAAAGCTATTTTATTGAATTAATAGATTATTATGTTAAAATTAGGTGATAATTAAATTTTTATAATTTTCATAAATGGCATGATTAATAATTAATAGATATTACTATTTTTATATTATAATTTTGTATTATATGTTCTCAGAACATGTGACATTATTTATTAAATTAAAAATATATTATTTAATTATCTATAAAATATACAAATAATAACTTATTTAAATGTAATATTTAATTATATATGTAATTGATATGGGATAGCCCAGTAGGCCCAACAGGCCCAGCATCAAATTTGGACTAGAACGCCCATCAACAATTATCTGATCGACCTGCATCGACCTCAGGACCCATTCCAGATAATCTAACAGGTCCAACATCAAGTCTGGGCTTGAGCGCCCATCAACAAGTGTCTGGTCGACCTTACTTAGCGGGGATCTATCAATCAGTCAGGTTTGGTCGACATGTATCAGCCTCAAGACCCACTCCTGCATTAACTCAGATCTTCGCTGCATTTATTAGTCTAACAAGCAGTATACCTCCACATTAATGATGCGTGACAACCGATACAGTCGCTGCCACCAATCTTACCACCAACTTTGCCAACCCTGCCACCACCTTTAGTAGGGAGGCACCTCCATAGGTACTATTCACCCTGAAAAATAGGAGATTCAACCACTTGAAACTGTACTGGGATCTGGATATGGAATGACCATCAACCCTCTGGCAAAGACAAAAATTAGTACATCTGATAGGGATAACATGGACAAATCACACCTGGAGAAGGCTATAAATACTTTATACTCAACCACGCTCAAGGTAATGTCAAATACTCTATAGATCCTTTATACTCTCAATCTTCTGTTTGATTACAATATCTCAACCAGAATTAACTTGAGCATCGAAGCGCCTTAGCCGGGGGCACCTTGGCTAGTCTAACGTGAGTTGTAGTTGTAGATCTCAGACCTTGAAAGAAATATAGCCTTGAACACTCGACCTCCCTAGTTGAATTCATTCCAAACACTATTCTTTCACTATAAGCAACTTTCTGCCGCATTAGTTTTGGTGCCATTTGTGGGAAGCTTGTTGAGATTGCAATGAAAAGATAGTAAACATATGCATAACAACATTTAAAAGGGAGGAGAATAGGGGGTCCATTTATCCACCTCTCCCTCCTCCCCAATAAGGTATACACGCTTCGAGCACCAGCGCCTTACTGGAGTAAGTGGTGACGTTGCCATGACCCAATTAATGCAGCTGATAAGCGAGTAGATTTTGGCTCAAATATCAGCCCAGCTATCTGCTGCTTTGAACAGATATACTACAATGCCTGCTCTTGCCACCAGTGCCACTCCGCAGCTGCCCCCTTCAGAGAATAGGTCTCCTGAGAATAATCGTGGCCTCAAAAAATCCAGGTAGCCGCATGCCAGGCCCAGAACCAATCCCAAATGCCCATAGAAAGAGAGGAGATAACTAGAAATGCGGGAAGAGATATCAGATTTGTAGATCACGTCAGACCTAATCAAGCCATACAACGCGATAAGGTCGAACGCTTTAGGCGTGACTACTGTGAAGAAAGGAGAGAATCTACAAACCTTTTACCTTTTCCCATTCAAGCCCCACAGCACAATTGGGCCGAACGTGTTAGACCAAGTCTTGATTGAAATGCTACCCAGACAGATCGGGAGGAATGGGAAGAAGTGTCCCATTAAGTCCAGTAGTTGAACAGGCATCTCGATGAGATTTCAAGAAGAAATACTAACAACGCACCAAACTTGGATGCTCCTTAGAGATCTCATCAAGAGAGTGGGTCCTCTTTCATTTAGGATATCATTGATGAGCACATTGCTGTCGATGTAATGTTCCAACAGGTCTACCGAGGAATGATAGCTCGACTAACCCCAAATAGCACCTCATGCAGTTTGAACACATGATATAGTTACATGGACACAATGAGTATATTCATGCTAAGATATTAGTGATCATTGTCTAAGGCATCGTATTAGATTAGTTTGTGAAGCTTGAACTGTCATTGATTTATTCTTATGATCCGTTGTGCAACAAGGTTTTGCATTAATTTGCTAGCAGAAGGAAGGTGAAACTCTCCCATACCCATCTCCACACTGTCAAGCAAAGTGAGGGAGAGTCCCTCAGTGATTCTTCACCAAATTTAACATGGAGGTCCTCAAAATAGATAACCCCAGGATTGAGTTCCTAATTGATGTATTGCTCTTGGGGCTCAGACACAAAAAGTGCGCCAATGCATTGGTGCGGGAACGTCCAAAGTCGAAGGAAGAGCTGCTTGGTCTGACCAAAAGATACATGACACAGGAAGAGATAAACAGGCTTAAGTTTGAATCCTCCAAAGTTGAGAAGAAGAAAAAGGAAAAAGACGACCAAAAACATAAAGAGCGAGGTTGATCTCCGATCAAGCGTTTCAATGACTATACACCATTGAACATCCCAAGGAAAGAGGTCATTTATGCAATTCAACATGATAACCTCCTTAAGAAGCCCAGAACGCTGATGGAGACTGAAGCCATGAAAAAACCAAAGAAATATTGTCATTTCCACAAACATAAGGGACATGACACAAATGAGTACTTCAACCTCCAAGATGAGATTGAGAGGTTGATCAGGCAGGGCTACCTCAAAAAATATGTAGCCGTGAATGCTCAGACTGAGAGGGGCAAAACTGATTAGACTCCCCATAGAGAAAGGTTGGTTAGCCTCAAGAAGGAGGATAAATGAAAAAAGCCCACCCAAGAGGATTGCCCACCCATCAGAAGGGTAATTGATATGATTATCGGAGGTCCCACTAGGGGGGACTCTAAATCTGCTCGGAGGCAAACCTAGAGAACGCTTGAGTCCAATAACGCTTTGCCTATCAAGATAACTTTCCACCTCACAACGAGCACAGAACCCATCTCATTTATTGATGCTGACCTGGCTCACCTCGAGGGCAAAAATGTCAATCACAGGATATATTATCCAATGATAGTTTTTGTAGAAATTGTAAATTTTGAAGTGCGCAAGGATTTGACCAACAATGGCAGCTTGGCGAATGTCATCTTCCTATCCACCCTAAAGAGGATGAACATGGGCAAATTAAAGTTTGAACCTGTGCATACGCCGTAGGTCAAATTTGGGGGGTCGGAGATCATACCGAAGGGATCAATCAACTTGTCACATCTTTTAGAGAGGCTCTTCAGAGGAGAACCTTAATGCTGAATTATCTTGTGGTCGATGCCCTATTTGCCTACAATGTCATCATAGGTTGACCTGCCCTCAATGACTTTCATGCCATTGTGTCTATTTATCACCTAAAAGTCAAGTTTTCCAACCCTAGCAGACATGGGTGAGCTTTTGTGCAACTTGAAGAAGGCCTGAAGATGTTACAATATCTCGATCGAGTCAACTGAGCAGAAAGGTTGACCATAGCTAAAGATTCAAGAGACACATTCGTAGTGGAACCTAAAACGTCGCAGGTCAATAAGAAGTGAAAGTTGAAAGACACCAGAGTAGAGCCCGTCAAGGAGTTTAAAACCATTGAGCTCAAACAAGAGAACCTCAAAAAGATGACATGCATTGGAACGGACTTGGCCCCCACTTGGAGTGTCTTATAGTCGATTTTTTGAGAAAAAATATTGATGTCTTTGCTTGGAAGGCATTTGACCTCTAAGGAATCGACCCCAATATCATTGGGCATCACCTTAACATTGACCCCTCATACAAGCAGGTCAGATAAAAGATGTGGACGTTCAACTCCGAGAGGACGCAAATCATCAAGGAGGAGATCAAAAAACTCTTAAATGTAGGATACATTGTAGAAATTCAGTATCCCTCTTGGCTTTGTAATGTCCTAGTCCCAAAAAAAGAAGGATAGTGGCGAATGTGTAATAATTTTACTGATTTAAATAAAGCATGCCCTAAGGATCCTTACCCTCTACCTTGGATAGATTTACTAGTTGATTCAACTACTAGATATGAGTTATTGAGTATGATGGATGCATTTCAAGGCTATCTTCAAATCTTTATAGCACCCAAGGATAGGGATAAAACCTTTTTTGTTGTTCCTAATGGCTTATGCTACTTCCTGGTCATGCCTTTTGGATTGAAAAATGCCAGGACAACTTATCAGTGGCTAGTCAACTTCATGTTCGAAGACAAGATTGAAAAATCAATAGAGGTTTACGTCAATAACATGATAGTAAAGACAAAAAAAGCCCAAGACCACTTGCTTGAACTCAATCATACTTTTGGGATTCTAAGAGTATTTAGATTAAAGCTAAACTCGAACAAATGTACGTTCTTGGTCTGAGGAGAAACATTTTGGGGTTATATGGTCAGCAAAAGAGGTATTGAGGCCAATCCACAGAAAATTCAAATAGTTTTAGACGTTACCCCTCTGAGAACAGTTTGAGACGTTCAGAAGCTGATAGGGAGAATCATAGCTTTGGGAAGGTTCATTGTGAAATTAGCCGACAAGAGCTTACCCTTTTTCAAAATTTTCAAAAATGCCACAAAGATGAGTTTCCAATGGATAGAACAATATGATCGAGTGCTGATCGAGTTAAAGCAGTATTTGGCCTCATCCCCAATGTTGGCAAAACCCAAGTTGGGATAAGTACTTTAGATATATTTGACAGTCTCTGAAGCATCGATTAATTAGGTATTGGTATCAACTCGAGATGGCAGCCATTGACCAATTTACTATTACAGTAAGTCACTCCAAAGGCCAGAGCATAATTATTTGGAAATTGAGAAATTTGCGTTAGCATTAGTGACCGCAGCTCAAAAGCTAAAATCGTATTTTCAGTCTTATTCTATCATAGTGCTGACCAACCAACTGTTGAAGCAAGTATTGGCAAATTCTGATACATCAGACAGACTGACCAAGAGGGCGATCGAGCTGGGGAAGTTTGATATTAGTTTTCAATCTTGAACAGCCATCAAAGCACAGGTTCTTGTTGACTTCATTGTAGAGCAAGTTAACTTGCCCGAAAAGAGTGTCCCAACCCCTCTCATTTGGACCTTACACAATACTGGGTCATTGACCACATCTGGAGAAAAAGTAGGGGTTGCTCTTTGCTCTCTAGATGCGGAAGAGTATGATTTTGCAATCAAATTGGATTATATAGTCATGAACAACAAAGTAGAGTACGAGGCCCTGCTAGCGGGAATGAGAATGGCGCTTGAACATAGGGTCAAACACCTGATCGTGATTACGGACTCCTAGTTAGTAGTGAAACAGGTTAAGGAAAATTTTGAAGCCAAGGAATAATCGATGACCTAGTGCTTTGCCAAAGTAAAGAAGTTGCAACAATCATTCAAAAGGTTTACTCTCAACCAGGTCCCCCGATCTGAGAATGAATGGGCAGATGCTCTCTCCAATTTTGTCAGCTCCATCAGAGGAACAAGAGACAAGAAAATCACATTTTTGGTCTCGAACAAGCCATTAATTGCACTCTCCGATGAGAACTTGGTAACAACTATTGAGGAGATGATAGTTTCTTGGCAGACCCCAATAAAGTTATACCTCAGCCAAGGCACTGTGCCCGATGATAGGAACAAGGCTCAGCGTTGTTGAGGTTAAGCCTCCAAATTTTCTCTTGACCAGCATGGTTAGTTGTACCAGAGATCCTTCACTGGACCCCTCTTGAGATACTTAGACCAAGATCAGGTACTAAAAGTATTACAAGGCGTTCATGCAGGCATGTGTGACAACCGTTCTAGAGGAAGGTCCCTTGCTCACAAAATAATCAAGTACAGGTATTTCTGGCCAACGTTGTTGAAAGACTCTGTGGATTTCACACACAAATGTACATCATGCCAAGTTCATTCTAATATGCCGCACCAACCAACCGTGCCAATGGTTAATGTCCAAATTTCTTAGCCATTTGATCAATAGGAAATCGATATAGTGGGCTCTTTGCCAAGATCAACGGGGCAGCAAAAATTCATAATTTCAGCGATCAAATATTTTACCAAGTGGGTCAAAGTTGAAGCTATCCTTAAGATAACAGATGTGGCCATTAAAAGTTTTATATGAAAAAATATCATTTTCCATTTTGGCTTATTGAAAGTCCTTATTTCAGATAACGACACTCAATTTCAGAGTAAGAGCACGAGAAATTGGTGTGAGGCCTTAGGGATTGCATAACATTTCACTTTGATAGGCAATCCCCAGTCTAACAGTTAGACTGAAATAACCAATCAGACTGCCTTTGACTAGCTGAAGGCTTTGATTTAGGATACCGGCTCGAATTAGGCAAATGACCTGCCTGGCGTACTATGGGCATACAAGATGACTCCTCAAACAGCCACCAGTCTACCCCTTATAGCCTAGTTTATGGGTCGGAAGCAGCATCTCTTCAGAATTGATCCAACATACTGCTCGAGTCATTTATTTCCACCTACTAAGAAACAAGTTGGAAAGGAAGCTTGATCTGGAAACTATCAACGAGCGTCAATAAGAAGCTTATAATACTATGCAGTGCTACAAGTCGAAGAAGGCTGAGAATTATAATAAAAGGATCAGAGAGCACCATTTCAGTGTTGGAGATTTCATCCTTAAAAAGGTAAAGGTCTTCGAGAATATGGGCAAGTTTGAACTAAAATGGAAAGGGCCATACGCCGTCATCAAGGTAGCGAAACACAATGCCTATAGATTAGCCAACATGCAAGGAGAAGAACTCCACTGCCCATGGAATGCCATTAATCTCAAGAAATTTTACATTTGAAGATGTATAGTACTTATCTTTACAACCCTTTTGGCTTGAATAAAATCCTAACTACATTGAGTTAATTATTATCTTTCAAGATTCTAGTTGACCCCGTAGTTGACGAATAAGTAGCCCCTTGCGCCACCTAAATGGCTCATAGCCGTCAAGTTTCTAGTTGACCCTATAGTCAACAAATAAGTAGTCCCTTGCTACCACCCAAATGGTTCCTAGCCATTAAGTTTCTAGTCGACCCTATAGTCAACGAATGGTCGATGACGTAATAATCTCTCGTTAACCTTCTAGTTAACCTCCTTGCTGATGAACGAGTTGTTCCAGGCAACAATTCAATTTTTGTTGACCTCATAGTTGGCAAAGAATACGATTCCTTTTAATGGGTAGTTAAATTTAAGAGTCGAACAAATAGTCAATCAGGAGTATTAATCAATCTACGACATAGTCATGCAACGCAACAGGCGATCAAATATTCTCCATATTATCACAACAAAAATTAAAGGCTACGTATGGCACAACATGATGGAAATGAAAAATAAAATATGCTTTTATTAATCAATCACTTGCTAATTACAAAAAAAAAAAAAAAAGAAAAAGAGAAAGAAAAAAGACAACAAAAATAACACAAAAAATAAAAGCTAATTTAGTTCTGGCTTGGCTCTTCTTGGTCGCCTTTAGCCCATTCAGAGTTCGGTTCTGACACCTCGTAGGCGAGCGATAAAATTTTTTGGGGAGGTTTAAAAGGTCCCGCGATGTTACTCATAAAGTTAGTTGATCGTAGTACATACTGCGCTAGATTGACTTCTTTCTCATTCATTTGGGCCACAAGATCCTCGACAAATGCAAATTCAATAGATATTTGCTCCAACCTTGTGTCGACCTCAGCCATCTTCTTTTGCACTTCGATCCGTTGTGCATCGGGTGTAATAGCTACAGCTTTGCCCTCTAGGGCCTGCTTGACGCCGTCTTTCTCTGGGTCAAGGTAAGCCTCCAGTTTCTTGTTTAACATGAGGCCCATCTTGCTCTTATCCTCAACTCAAAAAGTATAGCCCAGGTGCTCGAGCTATTTTATGGCCTTATGGAATGCTTTACGTGCATCATCAAGTGATGCAACCATACTTGCATCCTAAAAGGCCGTGCTCACGACAAACTGTTCAATAGCCTCGCGCCGCACTGTGGGCAGATGTTGGATGAAAGCCTCTTTCGCTTCGTTAGTCACCTCCGTGTGGCCTTGAGCCCGACCAGAATTGTAGCTCACCTGCAGGTTCAACTGGGCCTTTTTTATGATGTTATCCATCCGGCTCTGATCCTCAACGGCCTGGACCAACTATTGATCCTTAGAGTTGAGCGGCTCCTGGAGATTGGCTATTTTCTTGTTCAACTGCTCGACCTGGAGCTGGGAGGACTTGAGCTGTACGTTGAGGGTTTTCATCTCCTCACCCATTTCCAATTTTTCTTTGGCAGCCAGAGCTATCTCAGATCGGTAGTACATATTGTAGCTCAGCTGTCTTACCTGAAACACAGCAAAACCATTCTTCAAGCTAATATATAAAAGAAAAATTGGGGTCGAGACTATCGATCTCATACTTACCACATTACAGTAGTAGGACAATGCCTTCATGGTCTCGATCTGGCTGAGGCTCATCAATTTTCGTTGGTCAGCCATGAATAGCCCCAATGTCATCCACTTCAGAGCCTCAATGCCCAATGTCCCTTCTTAGATGATGGACGTCGAGTCGGTTATCTCTTTATTTAGGTTGGTGGTGAATCAGGGAGGAGATAGCCATGGAAGCTAAAATAGCTCAACATCATCGGGTTTACTAAGCAGGTTATAACCTGTCACGGCTTTATTTCTCCCTTTGGCCCCTATTGTCTTTTTTGGCGCCGAACCTCCCTATTCGATCATTTACCTCTTACCCCAATCTGGGGGGTTGTTGCGAATTGGCTACTTCTAACGAGTAGAATGAATTTCAAGCACCTGCTCGATTTGTGGTGGCAGCGGTGCAAACGTTGATCCTGTCGAGCTCGCCTGTCATAAAATAGAAATCATGCTCTGTCACAAAATAGAAAACCATTTCTTTTGTAGCATTAATTTCTTTCTTTTGAATTGTTCTTTAATTGGTCCTTTCTTAATTAGGACTTTCAGATACATAACGTTGCTTTCAGCGTCCTCAATGCGGATGCTTTCGGCCCACCATAGAAAATACTCATACTACCATGCTTTGAATTTTATTGACAACAAAGAAAATAAAGTGAAAACAAAAAACCATAATATATATATAACTTACAATCAAATTCAAATTAACTTACAATCATTGTTCAAAGAATTAAAATATCTAAAACATTGTAATGAGTAATTAGATATCAGAGAAGAAACTTCGTCATTGTCAGTTCATTTTGAGCTTTTACTTTTTTCTTGCTTGTTAAAATTAAGAATGTCATATAACCTATGCATCAAAGTTGGAACTAATATATTCACAAAAATACACACTAGTCTAGAATGTATGCTTTGGAGGAAATTTAATTTAATTAATATTTTGATAGAATTACAATAATAAAATTTATTTTTATATGGTAATTATAATTTAAGTTAAATATTTTATAATAATAGAAAAATTATAATTAGTCATGCCTAAAAGAATTATTACATGAATTGCCGCACCTATTTTAGTCACCTCCTCCTATTAGAAGAAAGGCTTTGAATTTTCTTTTCTATTCTTCGGATGTTTTTGATGCGGTTGATCGAAGGAATGCATGGGACCAATAGAGCTGGTAGGTGCAATATGTTCCAACTATTTCATTATTTTTCATAAATCTAGTTAGTTGGTGCATGCAATTTGGCACTAAATGCCACAAAATTTCATTTACAATGTTGGTGACTTTTTGTAATATTGAGACATGGTCCAATGTGCTAATAGGTTGGACGTTATGCACATTCCATCACTTGCTCGCTCTTCTTTTGGGAATTTAGTGTCTAAATCCATGATCTTCAATCACTTAATCATTTTTAATACCACTAACTAGTTAATTAGTGTAATTGTACCGACTGATGATTGACAATTGGCATTAGTGTGATTTGTTTCCATCGATTTGTAAACAAAATTTATTCCATTCCCATTTTTTACTCTATTTTTCAACTAAAAATTTCAAATTAAAAAAGAAAAATTGCTTGGCCCAACCAACCCATTTCAGCTTATAGCCCGACCCATGTAGTCCGGCCCGTATAAGGTCCAACCTATACATATGTTGCTCAATCTTTTGTAAAGGGCAAAAATGCACTTTGTTCCTTTAAAATTTTCAATTTTGGCACTAATGCCCCTAAAAACATAAATTTATAGCCCTTTGCACCTAAAAGATGACTATGTCCTCTTTTAACCAAACACATGATCGGGGGCAAAGTAATATAGATTTTATATGTCAAAGAGAATGTCCTCCTTTGATATTTTGAGGGGGATTAGTGTTAAAAATTAAATTTTTTGAGGAGTGGGGTGTACTTTTTCCTTGAAGTTAAAAGTTCATTATATGTATGAATAACAAAGTCATAACTTATGTTGAACATAGGTCAAATAAGTTTAATGCTCTGGCCCATAAGTACGAATCTTAAAAGAATTTGAAATAAGGTTCTAGCGTTGAGAGTAGATGAAAATAAAAATATAATAATTATAATGTTAAATTCGAAATGGGAATAGGAAAATCATGCTTAATTAATTAGGGCCATAATATGAATAAGGGAAACCGGAAGGGTCAATTGAGAGATTTGGGGGGGGGGG